>JABUQX010024249.1:7500-12500 GCA_015478945.1 Trachelipus rathkii
AAATATATATATATATAATAATATATTAATATTATATAATAAAATTTTTTCTCAACCATTTCTCACCAAGCGCTCCGTGTAAGGTCATCCCCCTGTCGTTTGCAATGTTCTTCCACAGGACCCTCTCTCGTACAGTCGATGTTTCTTCCACCTGATCCAGGTCCAATCCCCCTCTTCGGCACTGCCGCCGCCATCTCCATCCTTACCATCTTTCCTTGTCGTCCCTTCGTCTTCCACCATCAGGCTCCATGAATAAAATCTAGCCGGTTCTCTCTTCATCCTCCTTCTGATGTGTCCATACCATCTCAGTTGTTGTCTCTCGATCAGATCCTCCACCGCCTCGACCCCCAACTCCTCTCTTATCTCAGTATTCCTTCTTCTTTCCCTTCTGGTCACCCCCACTATCAACCTCAACACCCTCATCTCCGCCGCCACGATCTTACTCCTTGTTCTAGTTGTAAGTGTCCACGACTCCGACCCAAACAAAAGTACCGGTCTCAGAATCGTGGTATAAATCAGCGTTTTAACCTGTCTCGTCACATGTCTGTTTCTCAGCAAGGGATACAACTGACCGACTCCTCTAGAGTAGTTCCTTATTCTTTCCTCTATTTCACCCTCCATCATTCCACAGCTGTTTACCGTAACTCCCAAATACTTAAAGTTCCTCGCATCTTTTATTCTTTCCCCACCGATCTCTATGTTTAAGTTCTCTCCTTCCCTAGCTATTTTCATCACTTCAGTCTTTCTCATATTCATCCTCAATCCCCTCCGTCACAGCGCCTCCTTTATATATATAAATATTCCTTGAAACGTCTTCCAGTCTCTTGCCACTAGAGCAATACCGTCCGGATACGCCTTTACACAACCACCTCCTCCTCCTCCTCCTCAATCTCTCACATAAACACTTGGTCAGAACAGGATGAACAACAGAGCGGTGACAACACTCCTCCGTCCTGACACCTGGTCTTCAACTCCAACCAACTTGTCTATCCAATTACGCTGTCTAGACGCACTTTCACTAGTACTGTGTAAGTCCTTTTAATCACTCTATATCAACTTGGGTTCTATCTATAGTAGCGATCCTCGAGGTCTCCCAAAGTTTACCCTAGGTACATGTCAATGCCTTCTCTATAATCCACAAAAAGCCATATACTTTCTCATCCCACTCCCAGCTCTCTCTATCATTATCTTCAAGAGACATATCACCGATCCGTGTTCCTCGTCCGGGCCTGAATCCATACTGGCGCTTCATTTCAGCTTGTCCTCGACTACCGTCCTAAGCCTTTTCTCCCAATATCCTTTCATATACTTCATGGCATGCGGCATGCAGATAGCCCCTATATTGGAACAGTCGCCCTCTTCTCCTTTTTGAAAACCGGGCATTCTATAGCCCTAACCCCACTCGCAAGGTACTCTCTCAACTCTCCAGAAATGTAAACATCTTCAAAACATAATATCATGAACCTCCTCACATCTCCATTGTCTCCACGGTAGCCACGCATCCTGGGCTCTTCCCATTTTTCATATTCCCCATTGCCATCTCCAACTCTTCCCATGTTATCGTCAACCCTCATCCACGTTATTCGGAATCTGTTCCTCTCGTGCTTCCGGAAATGGTTTCGCTCTCCTTCCTCCTGATTAATATAACTCCTGAAAAGTACTCTCCCACTACACTTGATTTCATCAGGGTCCACTCTCAGCCTACCCTCCTTATCCTTTACTGAGTGTGGCAACAGTGCCGACTTCCTGTCCTCAGTTAGGTTTTTTGCCATGTTAATAATTAATTTCTTAGTTTCCACCCTATATCTGTCTCGGTTTGTTCACCGCTCCTCTCCCATGCCTTGCTTCAAATCGGCTCTCCTTTTTATGGTCATCAGCCTCATTTCTATTTCCACATTATTTCCGCTCTGTCCTCAGGGATCTTCTTTTCATCCATGCTCTAAAACCTTTTTATTTTTTCTCCTTTACTGCAACATGTGCAACTTCATCTGTCCACCACGCAGTCTTTTTCTTTCTGGAACCCGTTCTTTTTACCCCCAGCGTATCTTTCGCACATGTTATCATTTTTTCTTTAAAATACTCCCCACTTCCTTCTACATCTACAACATTCTCTTCTTCCTCTGGTATAATATCACGGACTCTTTCTACAACAAACCCTTTTCACTTCAAATCCTCCTTTATTAATCCTCTCTAACTGCTATGCGCTCTCTGCTCGTTTACCAATCTTTGCTGTACGGGTTTTTAGATTTAAGAGTATCCCTACCACCAACGATGTCCGAATCCACGACACTGATGGTAATACTTTTCACGTCTCTTACCACCTTCCTGTTGTTAATTAGTATAATATACATATATATAAACTACTATATATATATATTATATATATATATCTGTCCTGGGCCAATACTGTTTATTATATATGTAAATGACATAGATGATGATATTTTAAGCAATATCTCGAAATTTGCTGATGACACGAAACTTGGAAATCGCATAAATTGTGAAAAAGATTATCAATCACTCCAGAGCGATTATCAATGGATTTTTTAAAAATTTGCTTTTTTTTTTTAATAAAAAGGTTATGAAATTTAATTTATTTCAATTTTGAATTTATTTTAATACATCAGGACAATATAAATATTTTAGTATTTGGTTTGGGCACCTTTGGCACCTGCAAGTGTTTTAACACGACTGGGCATGCCAGTAAATAAAGTTCTGCACAAATTTCGGATTTTTTCGGAATGAAACCAAACCTGAATAAGACGTTCTACGAGTTTTACTTTGGTCGTAATTGGAACATCGTGTATTTCATCTTTCAACACGGACCACAAACTCTCAGTAGGGTTCATGTCGGGTGAATTTCCAGGCTATGGAAGTACCTCTACGCCATTCTGTGCGAACCATATCTTTACTGACTTCGCTGAATGACACAGGGCGGAGTCCTGTTGAAAAATCCAAGGTCTATCGCCAAACCAATCCCTTGTTTGAGGTAGTAAACGAGTTTGTAGTAACATTTATATACTTATGCTGGGTCATGGTGCCTTCAACAATCAATCAATCGACTGGGCCATGAAACAGAAAATGGACCCCACATTCATGATTTTCCCTGTGGAACTTTTTACCTGTTTTTTCAGGCATTTCGGGTTTAAAATTCCTCCTGATTGCCCTTCTAGCTCCTGCACACGGATCATCAAGTCACAGCAATGTGGATTCATCAAGAGAAATACAAATCTTGGACAATATCAAACACAATATGTAATCAGTAGAAAAGCATAGAAGATATGCAAGTAGTCCAAACAAGTAACACAGAAATTCATGACTTTAAACCATAAGCGGTTAGTAACAACCGCGATATTCGATGATCTCTGATAGTCCTGACGATGATTCCCTAATAACAGAATTTTTTTTATGATGCGATATTGCCAGTATTGTAATTTCCTTCCAACTCTTACCTGCTCCCATTGCTCAGAAGTCCAATGAATATGAGTCTGAGCCCAGGCATTACTTGCCCGTTTCATTTCTAAAGTTAGTCTAGGCTTCTTTCTTGGACGATAGGCTTTAATCCAGCATCTAATAGCCTCCTATTGGCGGTTCTTCTAGAAATAATAATCCCCTCTGCTGATAGAACATTGAAAAGCTTCCTACATGATAGTCTTCTATTTTTCAGAGCCATTTGAACTATTTTTCTGTCCTCCCTGGGTGTTGTTTTTCTTTTCTTTCCACATTTGCCAACCCTATTTGAGCTCAAACTGTGACCGTATTTCAATTTCTTCTTAATATTACTAACTGTTTGAGTTGAAACCCCAAGTTTTGCTGCTATTTCTTTCTGTTTTAAGTTGCTCACTTGCAATAACACATTAATTTGTCCGACTTTCCGTGGACTCAAATCACTAACTTTACCCATATTTGATCACTTTTATAAACTACCAAAATATCTGAAAATAATGGTATTATTTTATTAAAATAATACAATAAAACACTAGTATACACTAATTATAACAAATAATAAAAGGTGTAAAACATCGCTAACACACACAACTCCCGTGAAAGCAGGACAGCAACTGAACGTGAAAATATAATAAACACTGAATAATTCACCAAATCTGTCATTGTTGCCAGATACGGCCACACAATACTTTGAAGTTTGGTAAATAAATAGTAAAATATTTATATTATTCTGGTGTATTAAAATAAGTTCAAAAAAGTTGAAAAAAATTAAATTTCATAACCTTTTTATTCAAAAATAGCAAATTTTTAAAAAAATCCATAATAAATTGGCCAGTACTGTATATAAAAAAAATATAATAATATATATATATTATATATATATATATATATATATATATATATATATATATATATATATATATATATATATATATATATATATAATATACTATAATATAATATATATATATTATATATTAGATAGCCTCCAGATTAGGCGACGCACATAGTTCAAAAAGTACAATAGCTACACTAAAAAGGAAGACATTTTTGGAATCACGAGCAAATTTTAGTTACGAAAAGTCCCCCCCAAAAAAAAAAAAAAAAAAAAAAAACAATAAATAAACTAATAATTTACTTAAAATTTTCAAATTGGATCGTGCGTCTGGCAAATCTCGAATTGGCAACTCTCGAATTGTGTTAGAAAGTCCTTGAATCTCTTATTCTTGTGAAACTTTTTAATTAGGATATTAAATTAGGCTATTTAATAATAAATCTGTTTAACATTATTTGCTGCTGTTTGTAATATGATAAACCTACGTACATCCCTAAAAATTTGTTATTTAATTTTTTTTTTATTATGTTAATTTTAATTTATTTTTTACTTTTCATAACTAAAATTTTCTCGTGATTCCAAAAATGTATTCTATTTTAGTGTAGCTATCGTAGTTTTTTAACTATGTGCGTCGCCTAATCTAGAGGCTGACATATATATATATATATATATATATATATATATATATATATATATATATATATATATATATATATAT
>JABUQX010024249.1:20000-40000 GCA_015478945.1 Trachelipus rathkii
TTTTTTCGATATGAATGAATAGAGATATATTAGGGTTATATGGAGGAATTGACAGCCCGAAGGGGTGTCAATCCGACAAACAGACAAACCGAAGGTTTGTCTGTGTTTGTTTGTATTATTTTTTATTACGCGCGCGTGCGCATACACATACACATACACCCTTTTTATATGAAGGAATAGAGCTATCGGTCTGAAACTTGGTATATGGTCATTGTGGGTGATAAACTGATCACAGACGAGTTTTGGTGACCGTAGGTCACCCCTAAGGGGGTGCTGCCCCCTTAGCGCCAAGGTCAAATTCGTCCTGAAAACCCTGTTAGGCTTAACGTATCGGAATGAAATTTGGATGTGAGTTATATGATGACGCAATCTCGTCGGAGACGAGATTACGTCCCTCTGCATCCTCCCCTGGAAGGGGGGATGCTGCCCCACAAAAAATTAAAAATGATCGTAGAAGACTGAAACTCAGAGAAAGGTTGAAGGAGACGGAGTCGGAGTCGGAGTCGGAGTCGGATTCGGAGACGGAGTCGGAGTTGGATTCGGTTTCGGAGTCCAGGGACCCCATCGGAGGGGGGTCCCCAGTTGGAAAAAAAGAAGAAATGCATGGAATGCAAAACAGAGGAAGAAAAGAAGAAGAAAGGAAGAATGAGGAATGAGGAAAGGAGGAAGGAAGAAGAATGAGGAAGGAGGAAGGATTCAGAGTTGGTAGTGTCACCGGTGCTGGAGCCGGTGCGTTTCCGACATAGTAATCATTCGTTTAATAATACAAGATCATTACTGTTTGCATAACTGCTTCTGTTCTAACATGTACATGTCGTATATTGCATTGCATCATGCAAAGATAACCTTTATTTTCTAAACGTTGAAGACTAACATTTCTATTTTCAAATCTCATTTTCTTTTTATAAACGTTAACTAATATAATTTTTTTTTTCTAAGTTGAAACATACATATACTGTTTACTATTTTTTATAAGTTTTTTATTTTACATTTATACTTTGTGTTTAATTTTATTATTTTAATTTTTTATTTTTATTTTTATTTCAATTTATTTTTCTAACTTTATTTTTATTTTTTATTTTTTATTTTTCATTTTTATTTTTTCATTTTTATTTTTTTTTTTTTTTTTTTTTTTTTTTTTTTTTTTTTTTTTTTTTTTTTTTTTTTTTTGAAAGTTTTATTTAGCATTTATACTTTGTTTAATTTTTTTATTTTAACTTTTTAATTTTTTAATTTTCTAACTTTATTTTTTATATAAGTTTTTATTTTAGATTTATACTTTGTGTTAATTTTTTTATATAAGTTTTATTTTGCAACTATACTTTGTGTTTATTTGTTTTTAATTTTTTTTTTTATTTTTTTTTTTTTTTATTTTTTTATTTTTATTTCTTTAAAACTTTTTGTTTTGTTAAAATTTTTTATACTTTTCATGTTTATAACGTAAAAATTTACGTTTTTACATACCCTAAATCAGTAAATCAGTAAATCAAATCACCACCCCACCTTCCACCATTCTTTGACCTAATATTTGATCTTTATTGATCTATTGATTCAAGTCACATTTCGAGTATGATTTTGGATAAACATAACATAAAATCAAGTTCTTTATACACTGATCAATGAATATATGCTGACGTAACAAAGTTTTCACATTAATAAAGCTAGCATGACATCATCTGAACTAAGAAAAATAATGGACAAAGACAAACCTGACAACTTACACATGAATAAACCTTGGAAATAACATTACAAAGTTCCACATTAACACGCAGTAAAGAAAACTAACTTACATGCAAAACGTGGCCTATTCTTCTTTTGATGCATACATCTACCATACTTAACCGTTCATCGTTACATGACACAGTAGCATTTACAAAAATTTATCACAAATTGGTTAATTAGATCATATTGATCCCGCGAATATACTCTACGTAATAAGGTTCCACATCAATAAAGCTAACATGAAACTAAGAAAATAATGTACAATGGTAAACCTGACACACCTTAAGCAAAAAAAAACTGTTATCATTAACAAAGTTCCATACTTAATAACAGTAAGTAACTAACATTACATGCAAAAACGTAACCTATTCACACTTTTTTCAAGCATGTCTCTAACATATCAATGCTAATTTTTACATTAACGTATCCTGACCTAACTTGTGTAATGAACTAAGAATAAATGACACACACACACACACACACCACAACACACCACACCACACACACACACACATCACACACACACATAACACATACACCAACATTACGCAATAGTAACACCTGAAATATTTTTTAGGCTTATCTCTTTTTAGGCTCCGCCCCCTTTCAGAAAAAATCAACTCGAAACATGAAAAGGATTTTATGCTATATCCTCTTGCATAAAGTGATGCAATACTTATTATATTTATTAAACAAACTGGTAAATCTGGCAACTGCGTATCATACAGAGGTGATTTGGCAACACTGTATAGATTTGGGAGCTGAGTTATATATAAAGCGGCGTACTACTCGTTAGGGCATTCTTAATCAAGTGCTCTTACGATCAACACACTTTAAGGCACATTTAGTCAGATCCTGTTGTATCATCATCCAAGTTCTTATATCTACACATGAGGATTTTTCAAATCAATACTTATTCAGCTAGGTAAGATTTTTTTTCTTTAATATATATATTTTCTCATTTAAAAATAACATTGTAATACATCTAATCAATAATTAATGATACGTAAAGTAATTAAAAACATCATTAATTAAAGAATAAAGGGAAAATGATATATGCACATGTCTAAAAAAATTATTCTTTTCCAGAAACGTGTTGAATATACAACCATCCATTTGAGCAAAAAAGCATCCTACGTGACGTCATCATCACACCCTTTAAAAATGGTATGTTGTTGTTGTTGTGTGGATAAATATATTTAATATATGTTATGAGAAATACTATGTTAAACTAATATATTACTGACATAATGACCTACTTGTATGAAAACTTGATTTTAATTGACTAATGTATCATAAATAATAATAATGACTATTTATTCCAGGCTAGCCCTTCGAGAATGAATCCCTCTAATAAGAAGAGAAAGACCACTATAACAGACATAACGCACATCTCTGTAGAGAAACTTAAAAAATCAATGGAACGTCATACCTACGAAGTTAAGATTATTGACGAAATTTTTTTCCATGGACCAAGAGATCTTGAAACATCATTTGAAATGGTTGTAAGTGAAGTCATTAATGTTGTATTACAAGACTTGGACTATGATGGGGCACGCATGAGGGTCGGTATTAACTTCACTTTTGGTGATGATCAGTCACCTGACCGGAAATACTACGTAAATATCAGCTACAGGGATATACTGGACAATATTGGGGTGAAAGAGATTATGAGACGTTTGGAAGGATCATTCCAGTCCGGTGACAAGGCATCTTTCACCAAATTCAAAGTAGTAGCGACTGTGTTCATGTTAGCAAAAGGCAAAGGCGATGACTGTAAAACCGATGCATTCGAGCCTCGAAATCTTAGCTTCAAACATCGTTACATTAGTAAAGTTCATCTAGAGAAAGGTGCGGTAGGCTGTGCTTTCAAAGCCATCGTTTTGTTTAGGAAAATAGTTCGTGAATGTATAGAGTCCAAATGTATTCATTCATGCACAATTGAGAAAGAGGCAGAAGCATTAGCTAAAAAATGTGGTATGGAATATGCAGATTCTTTCATAGTAACTGATTTTGAAAAAATCGAGAATATCGAAAAATGCCGTATAGTCGTATTCGGTCCTGAAGGTAATGGAGTAAAAATACTTTATAATCCATCTAACGAGAACAGAAATGATCCTATACATTATAGGCCATGATGGAGTAAATCATTACTATGCTATAAAAGAAGATAAGTTAAAGTTATGTTTTGAGAATACCAAGAAAAAGAATGAATATATGAACGGTATCTTTTGCACATATTGCTATACTTTCAACAGTAATAATATCACGCATAAATTAGACTGTGAACATTATGGATGTAGACAGTGCCTATACGATAAGTGTCAAGGCTCATTTGATCACGATGGTATATTCCATGAATGTCGCGAATGTAATCGTGAATTTTATAATGCATTCTGTTTTAAAAAACATCAAGATAATAATACGTGCAAGAAAATTAAGATTTGCAAACTCTGCCTTGTGCAAATAAATGCTGATCGTTACGGTAATTTCAAACACGATTGCACAAAAGCTTATTGTACTATATGTAAAGAAAAATACATGCCTAAAGAAGACGAATATCATATATGCTACATGAAAAAGAAAATTAAAAAGAAGAAAGATACTGATCCGGTGGTTTATACATGTTACTATGATATCGAGACATACCAGGAAGATAAAGGATATGATGATGATAAAGGAAGAAGAATAATAGAATTGCGTCCTTATTTACTGGTATGCCAGATGATATGCGAAATGTGTACAGATAAGGAAGGTGAACAGGTATGCTCACATTGTGGTTCAAGAACAAGAACATTTAAATTAGAGACCGAAAAAACGCCTGTAAATCAATTTATAGACTTCCTGATGGAGTTTTCAGAGAAAATCCTAAGTCAAAAGTACTTGTTGCTGCACATAATGGTGGAAAATTTGATCATCAGTTCGTATATGCATCATTACTGACCCACCCGAGTTCAGATTCTATCAGCAGAAACCCTTTAAAAAGAGGTAATAAAATAATTTCAATGGGATCGAATGGAAATATACACTTCAGGGATACGTTGCTTTTCACACCATGTGCATTGAAAAGCTTACCTAAATGCATGGGTGTTAGTGAAAAAGACAATTCCAAGGGTTTCTTTCCCTATACATTTTTAAATGAAGATACATTGAATTATAAAGGACCTATTCCTGATAAGAAATTCTTTGAAATAGATAAAATGTCAACAGATGAAAAGCTAGAATTTGAAGAGTACTATAATAAGTTTATAGGCAAAGAATACAATATTTTTGAAGAATGTGAAAAGTATTGTGTACAAGATGTTAATATACTAAGAAAATGTTTTGAGAAGTTTAGAGGTAGCTTCATTAAAGAATTTGATATAGATTGTCTAGATAACAACACAACAATTGCATCTTTATGCTTTACACTTTATAAAAATGTGTTTATGCCTGAGGAAAAAATCACTATTCTAGGTCGAGAGAACCCTAAACCTTTCACCTATGAAGCAATTCGCTGGCTCTTGTATCAGGAAAAATTGAACAATATAGACATAAGGCATGCTCGCAACGGTGGAGAGAGAAAGGGTTCAAAATTAAGAACAAGTGGCTTTACCCTGACGGGTTTGGTTATGTAAAAGGAGTGAAAACTGCGTTCCTATACCATGGTTGTGCATGGCATGGACATAAAGACTGTAATAAAGGAAAAGGCATGCTGCATGGCGTATCGGCTGTTGACCGCTACAATCTCACCATGAAACAAGAAGATAGGTATAAAGAAGCAGGGTTTAATGTAGTACGTGTGTGGGAATGTGAATGGAAGGTTCAAAAGACCCAAATCATTCAAGATCCTGATCATACCGATGAAAACATAAGCATTAGTGACTATATTCAACGTCTTAGCAATGATGTTGTTAACAACAGACTCATAATAGACAATTCATTGTTTGGAGGCCGCACTGAACCATTCGTACATTACTACCCTCCAACTAAAGGACAGAAGATCATGTATTTAGACTATACATCGCTTTATCCTTATGTTCAGAAACGAATGAAATACCCTTGTGGACCCCCTGAAAAACTGATAGGTGATAAAGTACCTGACATTGAATCATTTAAGAATGGTATCAATGACAAATATTTCGGTACAGCTTACATTAAGATTCTTCCTCCTCAAGACTTATACATCCCCGTCCTCGCTAAACGAGCCAAAAATAAATTAATATTCCCCCTCTGTGCAAAATGTGTTGAAGAAAATTGTGCGAAATGCAATCATGATAAGAATGAACGTGCTATTGAAGGTGTATACACAACACCTGAAATTCAATTGGCAATAGAGATGGGTTACGAAATACTTAAAATATTTGAAGTTTGGACGTTTAAAGAGAAGGAGTTTTTATTTGAAGGATATGTGAACCACTTTTTAAAAATAAAAACAGAGGCATCAGGACCACCAAATAATATTCACGAAGACGATCCTGATTTCGAGGAAAAACTTAAAGAGTTTGTCCGTCTTTTCAGAGAAAAGGAAGGTGTCGAACTTGATATTAACAATATCAAGAAAAACCCTGGAATGCGGTTCATTGCAAAATTATGCCTCAATTCTCTTTGGGGAAAATTTGCACAAAATACGGCTACAAGAGGCGATGTAGTATGTACTAGTGATAAACAAGTATGGGAACTAATCAATCAATGCGACAATGAAGTCACTAGCGTTATTCCAATAGGCTGTAAATATGTTGTAACAGTTGTCAAAAATGCACTAGCCGAACGCACGTCAACTGCTACAAATATTCCTATCGCATCGTTTACGACTGCATATGCACGTATAAAATTATACGAGCTACTTAACAAAGTCAAACAAAGGGCATTGTACTGCGATACAGACTCTTGTATTTTTGTCACTGGAGAAAACGATGAAGTTATTGAAACAGGAAACTTTTTAGGTGAACTAACAGATGAAATAGCAGAATACGGTTCTGAGGCATACGCTGATTCCTTTGTGTGTACTGGACCTAAGTCTTATGCTGTTAGAATAAGAACTGCAGATGGAAATATAAAATATATTGTAAAAGCAAAAGGTCTTACAATCAATAAAGATACAAAGGATACTATTAATTTTGAAAAATTGTTAAAGTTAACGTATGATCGTTGCTCTGAAAATAGTATAGGCCACGATGAGTCATTGTACAATGATATCAAAAACCATGATGTTACAGTGAAAGCAATGAATGAAATACAATTTGATAATGTTGATAAAGATGATGTACGAGACGATGACCTACCTCATAAAAAAGCTGCACGAATAGATGAGTCACAGAATCCTAATGCTAATTTACACGGAAGTAACAGAGGAGGGTTATGTTACAGTGTGCCTAATATAACTTTTCAGCCTGGGAAATATGGAGGTGTCAGTATTGTTGCTGGTACTAAAATGGTACAGCACACAACCGACAAGCGAATCTTTATTAAAAATTCATGTCGCACTGCATCATATGGTTATAAGGGTACATTAATTTCCATTTAATATATTATAAATATTTATCTATGTCTAATGTATAATGTTTAATGTTTTTCCATGTACAAATATTCAGAATAATAAAATGTAGATAATAAAGTTATTTTTATTAACCCTTGCATAAAATCCTTTTCATGTTTCGAGTTGATTTTTCTGAAGGGGGCGGAGCCTAAAAAGAGATAAGCCTAAAAAATATTTCAGGTGTTACTATTGCGTAATGTTGTGTGTGTGTGTGTGTGTGTGTGTGTGTGTGTGTGTGTGTGTGTGTGTGGTGTGTGTGTGTGTTGGTGTGTGTTGTGTGTGTGTGTGTGTGTGTGTGTGTGTGTGTGTGTGTGTGTGTGTGTGTGGTGTGTGTGTGTGTTGGTTTGTGTGTGTGTGTCAAATATTCTTAGCTCAATAAACAAAGTAGGTCACCATGTTAATGTAAATTTAACATTGATATGTTAGAGACATGCTTGAAAAAGTGTGAATAGGTTACGTTTTTGCATGTAATGTTAGTTACTTACTGTTGCCAAGTATGGAACTTTGTTAATGATAGCAGTTTTTTTCGGGCTTAAGGTGTGTCAGGTTTACCATTGTACATTATTTTCTTAGTTCATGTTAGCTTTATTGATGTGGAAACCTTATTACGTTAGAGTATATTCGCTGATCAGTATGATAATTAACCAATGTTGTGATAAATTTTTGTTAAATGCTACTGTGTCAGTGTACGATTAACGTTAATATGGTAGATGTATGCTTCAAAAGTAAGAATAGGCCACGTTTTGCATGTAATGTTGTTTCCTTTTACTGTGTTAAGTTGGGTGGAACTTGTTAATGTTATCAATGTTTATTCATGTTGTAAGTTGTCAGTTGGTCGTTTGTCCATTATTTTTTCTTCGTTCAGATGATGTGCATCTAGCTTTATAATGTGACACACTTGTTACGTCAGCCTATTATTCATTGATCAGTGTAATAAAGAACTTGATTTATGTTATGTTTTAATCCAAAATCATAAATCGCAAGTGTAAACTTGAATCAATAGATCAATAGGATCAATATAGTCACAGGGAATGGTGGAAGGTGGGTGCGGTGATTTGATTACTTTTAGAACTCAATAACACTTTTTGTAAAAATTTATCTTACGACATAATATGAAAAATAAAATTTTAAAAAAAAAAAAGTTTAAAGAATAAAAAAAAAAATAAAAAAAAAAAAATTAAAATAAAAAAAAAAAAAAAAAAAAAAAAAAAAAAAAAAAAAAAAAAAAAAAACATATATAAAAATTAAACACAAAGTATAAATCTAAAATAAAAACTTATATAAAAAAATAAAGTTAGAAAATTAAAAAATTAAAAAGTTAAAATAAAAAAATTAAACAAAGTATAAATGCTAAATAAAACTTTCAAAAAAAAAAAAAAAAAAAAAATAAAGTTAGAAAAGTAAATTTAAATAAAAATAAAAAAATAAAAAATGAAAAAATAAAAATGAAAAATAAAAAATAAAAAATAAAAATAAAGTTAGAAAAATAAATTGAAATAAAAATAAAAAATAAAAATTAAAATAATAAAATTAAACACAAAGTATAAATGTAAAATAAAAACTTATAAAAAAATAGTAAACAGTATATGTATGTTTCAACTTAGAAAAAAAATTATATTAGTTAACGTTTATAAAAAGAAAATGAGATTTGAAAATAGAAATGTTAGTCTTCAACGTTTAGAAAATAAAGGTTATCTTTGCATGATGCAATGCAATATACGACATGTACATGTTAGAACAGAAGCAGTTATGTAAACAGTAATGATCTTGTATTATTAAATGAATGTTTACTATGTCGGAAACGCACCGGCTCCAGCACCGGTTACCACTACCAACTCTGAATCCTTCCTCCTTCCTCATTCTTCTTCCTTCCTCCTTTCAGTCATTCCTCTTCTTCCTTCTTCTTCTTTTCTCCTCTGTTTTTGACCATTCCATGCATTTTCTTTCTTTTTTTCGCAACTGGGGCCCCCCCTCCGGTGGGGTTCCTGGACTCGAAACCGAATCCAACTCCGACTCCGTCTCCGACTCCGTCTCCTCCAGCCTTTCTCTGAGTTTCAGTCTTCTACGATCATTTTTAATTTTGTGGGGCAGCGTCCCCCCTTACGGGGGGACGCAGAGGGACGTAATCTCGTCTCCGACGAGATTGC
The DNA here is from genome assembly GCA_015478945.1 of Trachelipus rathkii. NCBI lineage: Eukaryota > Metazoa > Arthropoda > Malacostraca > Isopoda > Trachelipodidae > Trachelipus > Trachelipus rathkii. The sequence continues at coordinate 29,388 of JABUQX010024249.1, forward strand.
GTCATCATATAACTCACATCCAAATTTCATTCCGATACGTTAAGCCTAACAGGGTTTTCAGAACGAATTTGACCTGGGCGCTAAGGGGGCGCGCACCCTTTAGGGGTGACTACGGTCACCAAACTCGTCTGTGATCAGTTTATCACCACAATGACCATATACCAAGTTTCAGACCGATAGCTCTATTCCTTCATATAAAAAGGGTGTATGTGTATGTGTATGCGCACGCGCACGTAATAAAAAATAATACAAACAAACACAGACAAACCTTCGGTTTGTCTGTTTGTCGGATTGACAGCCCTTCGGGCTGTCAATCCTCCATATAACCCTAATATATCTCTATTCATTTATATAGAAAAAAGTGGTCGCGCAGGTGGGCCCATTACTACAGCGATTAATCGAATGCTAAATATAGTAATTATTTTCTTTCGATTACATTTTTCATTGTTAAATGCCAACCAGAGCACGTAGAAAGACGATTTAAAGATCGATTTAGGGGTAATCGATCACGATAAATCGATTGGAACCGTCAAAAATGATCTATCGATCATTTAAAACCTTCTAGGAACCAAAAAAAACCCCCTTTGGGGGGCTCAGCCCCCCTTTTGGGGACTAAACCTCCGAAAAACGGTCTTCCAGACCTTAAATTCGGTCTCACCGACCTTAAAAACCCTAGGTTTGACGTATCAAACGTCAAAAACCAAATGAAATGATGGAAATTTCCAAGTCAGCTGCCGACATGACTGGAATTTCCAAAAACCTTCGCTAGTGATTTTCAAGTCTTTGCCTTCGACGTGCAGGGCTGATAATGGGAAAAATCCCCAAAATCCTCCGGAGTTGGGGATCTTGATCTGAATTATGGACAGAATGCTAAAAAGTAGCTAAAAATGCTAAAAAAGGCCAAATTTAACGGATTAGGTTGCACAGAATTTAACGAACAACAAAAGCATGGGTTACTTTTCCGTGTCAAAACGTTCAAAAAGTAGCAAAATTTCTAAAAAAAATGGCTAAAATTAGTAAAAAAGTACCAAAAAAGCGCAAAAGTAACGGATTAGGGTGCCAGATTTAGCGACAAATCTGGCAACAGTCAGTTTTGCGGTAGTTTACTAGTGTATACTACTATCGCTTATAGCGCCTAGATTGCAGTTAGGAAAAAAGTCCAAGTGTGAATGAAGGAAATGTATTTTTAGGTGCATGTTACATCCCATTGCTTTATAATTTTCGAAGGAGTTCGGAAACTAGTTCTTCATAGTTGTCGGCCTTAATATTGCCTAGAAACCCAGTTATGAACCTTTTTAAAGGATCTCTCCATGCAAGTTTTTCAATATTATTCAATCTTTCATCAAAGTGATGGTCCTTCATTAGCTCCCTTATTTGTGGGCCTACAAATATACCCTCTTTAATTTTAGCCTCACTGATCCTAGGGAATTTCTTATTTACGTATAGGAACCCTGGACCACTTTTATCCATCGCTTTTACAAAAATTTTCATTAACCCAAGTTTGATGTGCAAAGGAGGAAGATATACGAGTTCAGGTTTCACAAGTGGTTGAAAAATTACATTTTATTTCCAGGTATTAGATTTCTTTTAGGCCATTGCTTTCTTGACAAATGATTTTTGCGATCTCTGCTATCCCACTCGCATAGGAAACAACAAAATTTAGTATATCCTTGTTGGAGACCTAACAAAAGTGCTATAACTTTTAAATCGCCGCATATATTCCAAGAATGCTGTTGGTATCGTATTTTCGATAACAAAATTTTCATGTTGTCGTAGGTCTCTTTCATATGGGCTCCATAGTCAATAGGAGTCGAAGGTTTCACATTTCCATTATGAAGAAGCACTGCTTTTAAACTGAGTTTTGAAGAATCTATAAACAATCTCCATTCCTTAGGATCATGACAATCTCCTAATTCTCTCATTAATGAATCAACATCAGTACAATACACTAAATTGCCGTCTACCGAGAAAAAGCGTCGGAATTCTTCTTCGCGTCGCCGATAAGAAGAAATTGTAGTTCCCTTCTCAAGGAGATTCCAACCTTTTAATCTAGATGCCAATAGTTCTGCCTGTTTCTTTGACAATGATAGATCGCAAACTAGATCATTGAGTTCATGCTGATTAATTCTATGAGGTTCTGTTGACATTCCATCATAATCAAGGTCTTCAAAGTCGTCATTTTCTGGACGTAATTGTAAATCTTCTTCGTTGGAGTTTTCTGACAGGAGATTCACATTTTCAGGTGGTGCAGGGATTAGGAGCTCTAGCTATGAGGAACAGGCATAATAACCGAAGGTAGGTTTGGATATTTAATGGTCTTCTTGGTTTTGATTGTTATTCCAGCAATTTTTGTAATGCAAAAATAACAGTCCATTGCGTGATCCTTTGGTTCCCTCCATACCATTGGAATTGCAAATGGCATATGTCTGGACTGTCCGTTAAGCCAACCACTAAGTAATGTTACACAAGACGCACAGAAAATATGAGGTGCCCAAGATTTATCTTGATCACCAAGCTTAATTTCAAAATAAAGTTTATATGCTTTTTTTTTTACTAAGGGAGTAATATTCCTCATTTGGGACTTCAAAAATTACCTCACCTCAAATATAACAAAATTTGTTAGGATCATTTTTACAATTTCGTGGCATTTTAATTAAGGTATCTGATCTGTAAGTGAAATTAAACTATATGCAAGTGTATCTATATATATATTATATATAATATATACTATATATATATATTATATCTATATATAAGTATATTTATATATATATATATAATATATATATATATATATATATATATATATATTAATATATAACAGTGCACATCGCAATAACGGCTAAACTCGTTTAACGGCGTTTCACAATAACGGCGCTTTTAACTACTAAGTGCGTTTTTGATTTGGAAGAACTTCTTCTAAACCCGGAAGAAGTTCTTCACTTCTCATCTTCGGACTTTGTCAATATTCTTTCCAAAACGGAAGTGAAATTTTCTATGCGAAATCAGAAATTTTTTCTTCCATCCACAAGGTTGCTAATTTTCGGTCTTCACGTTCTTTACTTTTCTTGACTTGAGTTTGTGACGTCACATGAAATCGTAAAAAATGTTTTTTTAATGTTTTCAAGTTTTCGAACGACTATTTTATCTTCGAAATATATTAATTATGTTATTTTCTTTGTGTAAATTATAAAAAACTACAAATAACGAAATGTAATCACACTACTATTACGCGCTTTGTAATTTTCTTCACGCTAATCTAAAATAAAACAATGTATCTTTGCCCAATATTTTTATTCTAGCCTCCTTAGAATCCTGTTTTCATTGATTAGCGCCTTGCGCTATTTTTTCAATATATATACGTATATATATATATATATATATGGATACTATATATATATATATATACTATACTAATATATATATAGTATATTATATATACTACAAAGTAAACCTATAACACTAAAAATGTGCCATAATTAATAGCCTTTATAGGCTTAGGTCTGTGCTGTAAAATGTAAACAATCTCAAAACTGAAGAATGTTCATTTGATTTTTCATCGAAAATGAACTCAAGAACGTCCTTCGATTTGGAAGAAAAACTTGCCAAATCTTAAACCGCCTTTATGTTGTTGCGGGAAAGGAAACACGCAAGAAACAAACAGTCGCTATCGCCAAACTGCTTTGCAGCGTATAGCGATGCATGCGGTCAGTCTGTTTACAGTCTTAGTACGTTCTGCAACTATCTCGCAATTTTCTAAACTTTTATAGTAAATAATAAATTTTAATAAATTAAACCTTGAAGATCGTGCAAAAGTTAATGCTCTCATAACAAATGTCATTGCATGTTATTCAAGTTCTACTCGAGAAGAAGAGGCACTCTATGAGACAGGCTTTTTTTGCCTGTCATTCTTCAATAGAGCTCCATTGGCAACCTTCTGAAATAACTTCAAGATTCTAGCCATTACCTCCCTCATCACCGTTTTTTACCTGCTTAGGGATAGTTTGTTAGGTGAAAACGTTGAAAGATTCGCCTCAACATCTATTGTACGGTCGGACGAAGATGTAGCATCCTCAAATAAAAAATATTTGTATTTAACATTTTAAATTTCTATTTCTTTTCAATTGTAAATCATGTACTGTATGATGTAAATATTATTTAAAAGGTAAACATTGTGTTAATTTAGCTTTCTATGATTGTTTTATTGTTAGTGTTATTGCATACTTATAGATATATATTAGTAAATAGTACGTAGTTTTCCTTGCAGATACTCACAAGGCACAAAAAAACTTAATTCACTTACCGGCGTTTTTCACTTAACGGCGAGGGTCCGGTCCCAATTACGCCGTTTTTGCGAAGGTACTACTGATATATATATATATATATATATATATATATATATATATATATATTATATATAAAAATAATATAAATATATATACACATATAATATTTCCAATATATATATATATATAAATATATAAATCACAAATTATTAATATCCCACACTTCACATTCAACGTCCAGATACAAACTGAAGGCAAATGACTCATGAAAACGTCGGACGCGAGGTTTATTTTTAAAATCGAGTTCGCTAAAACATGTTTTATCCATGTTTGGAGTTTATTTCTATTTTTTTGGTTTCCTACTTATTACGCTTTATATTGCTGGCGATCACCTTTTTTTTCATAAAATCGCATGAAATCGAGATAAATAAAACAAGACATTTTACACTCTGTGAATGATATTATTAGTTTATGAAATATGTAAAATTACAAAAAAACTAAGCCCGTTGTGCAAATTTGGAGGTTATATTCGTTTTCAGCGTACCGAAATACATAAGAAACAGTTCATGATATCCATTTAACAAAATTTCTGTCGTCCAGTGTAATTATTTCATTTAAAGATGTTATTTCAGCTCTATTTCTGAGCTTAACGTGCACTAACAAGTCATATGGTCAAGAAGACATCCTTCCTGTCGTCCTTCTGAGTTTGTATCCGACTTTGGTTAACTGTTTCATCTCTAAATATCTACTTCAACCTTCCCCTCCTGCTGGAAATGTGCACTCATTCATCCTGTGCTGAAGAAAAGAGACCATAGTCAACCATCCAACTATCGTCATTTTACTTTAACTTTAATTAAATATATAAAATTTTTGAATCTATCCTTAACAGAAAGATTTAGAAACATCTTAAACCTTCTAATCTTCTCTTTGATAGCCAGGTAGTACTGCTTCCGTAAGGAAGGCTCGATTTGGTGAAGCTTTTACTGTGGCCTAGACAAGTCGAAGGCTTCCGATGGAGGATAGCTCAAAGCTTTAATTTCTTAATTTTCCTTTTTCGATACCTATCGTTCTCTCTGTTACCTTAACTTGAGCTCCTTTCCAATCGTACTATAGCTACTGTTGTAAATAGTCACATTCATCTTTTAAGTCTATCACTAGTGGTATTTCTTATAATTCTGTTCTGCTCCCAATTATTTTCTATTTTTCATTAATGATCTATCAATCTGATACTTCGTCTCTTATCCATTGTTATGCTGATGACTCTACTCATCATTACTTCTTCCATTTTGAAAGAAAACCTTATTCACTAGCAAATAGGTGATGCTAGAAGGGTGACCTTGGAGAAACTGATCCTCTGATCTTACTCAAACGTTTAGTTGGGTTAAAGAAAACATGGCCGTTTTCAATGCCTAAATAACTTAGATTCTTCATCTTTCTACTTAACAGTAATCTTCCACGAAATATAATATCTTTTTTCATAACACACAACTCAAATTTGTTTTTCTTGATATTTAATCTTCTCATAATCTTTCTTGGAAGGGTTACATCATCTTTTCTAAACAGGTATCTAAGAGGTTTGGTGTTCTGAGGAGTCTTGGGAACTTCTTCTCAACTCCCAATTGTTTGTTCTCTAAAGAGTGTTGCTAGCACTAGCATAAAGCTTTCATCACACACATGAGGTGGTTCGACACATATTGCTGTCCAATATTTCTAGCAGTCAAACTTCTGCATCACTTTCCTTATACTATCGCTATTGCAATGGACACTGCTCTTATGAACTCTCCATTCATATATCTCCCCCTTTGAGAAGAGCTCCTGCTGCTGCTTATCTTTCTACACAGTCACACCCTTTTTTTGTTCAACTCTCTAACCACAGACTTAACCGCTATGCTCAATCTCACACTCCCTTTATCTATTTTTTCAACTTTCTTTGAATTGCACGCTTTAAAACGTCGCGTATCGGGGCGTGTCTGCCTAAATTCAGGCCTGGTTTCCATATTTTCCCAATTCTTGTGGAGTTTGGTAGGTTTCTGTTGTGTGCCCTCTGGAGGAGACATACACACACACACACACACACACACATATTATATATATATATATTATATATATATATATAATATATATATAGTATATATATATATATCTATATGATATATATATTATAATATATAATATTATATATATATATATATATATATATATGTATGTATGTATTTATTGACTTTAAATCTAAATGGACATTTATAGCTCAAATTAAAAAAATACGATTTAGGAGATAATATTTAGAGATATAGTGTTACCGAAGTTTGAAATGCGATGTTGTTACTGTTTCCCTCCGATTTACTTACTATATTATCATATAATTATGATGTTTTAGCTATTTGCTTTCATTCAAAACACCTTTTGCTACTTTTTTACAAAAAAGAAAGAAAAAACATGAAAAAAATGCTTTTGTATTAGTTTTATTTACCAAGAAAACAATGTTGCTTTAAATCAAACAATTTCTAAATATATATATATATATATATAGTATATATATATATATTATATATATATATTCTATATATATTATTATATATATATATATATATAATATATATATATATATTATATTATATATATTATATATAAGGGGTATCTAGGGGAGAGCCACGGGGCCACGGGGCCACGGGGCCACGGGGCCACGGGGTCCAGAGGGCCATGGAGCCCCAGACGTTTTCTAGACACTAAAAATTTCTAAAGTTCATATCTGTTAATGATACAAAGTGCAGTCAGGAACAAATTTCGTAAGTCCTTTGGGGAAGTTTTTACAGGAGAAAGAGAAAACGTCATAAAACTTACCTTACAATCTATATATAATATATATATATATATATTGATCATATATATAATATATATATATATTAATATATATTATATATCAATATATATATATATATATATATATATATATATATATATATATATATATATATATATAGATAGAGAGAGAGCTCTCTCTCTCTCTCTCTCTCTCTCTCTCTCTCTATATCTCTTCTCTCTCTCTCTCTCTCTCTCTCTCTCTCTCAGCATTTACTTCGATTCTAATGACGACTTCATCCGATGAATCCTTCTACTCATGATTTTACATGTATTTCTTTTCGCCTCCTTACTCTCTTCTATTTCATACGGCTAAATTTTTTCTTAGTAATAATATTCGTGACGAATATAATTTAAAAAATGAATTTATTTACATATCTCCACGTATTATTTTTTAAAAAATCCTTCTTCTTAAAAACAAAAAAAAAATATATTTGAAGTATATGTTTTTGCAACTAATGGCAACTCGATACAGCTGATCCATGCCCAGAGTTGTCAAGCTTTACCGTGCAGATGCCGGTACATTTTATTTTATTTCAGATTTCTGAATTTTAGTCGATTTTCTTTTGAAATCAAGTTTGCTGTGTATGGAATAAAAATTGTATATTGTTGTACAAATGTGAGATAAATTTTATGCAAATCATAAATAGGAAAAAACTTTATAAATTTTATTAAAACAGTCCTACCAGATTAGGTACAATGTTGCTAAATTTGAAGGGAATAGTGTCCATCTTTTGAAGGGCTGTCTGGCAGTTTGCCTTTTTGTCTTCTGCTTGTTAATTTTGGTTTGAGTGAATGAGATAACATTGTGGTGTCAGTGTAAAACTATCGATCTATTGTTTTAAGGATATAATATCAAGTTGCTAGTGAATAGTTATAGTTTTGCATTTTGTGTTTAACATTTTTTCTTCTTGTTGTTGTTCAACTTAAAAAATAAAAAAAAAATATATGAAAGAAGAACAGATATTAGAGACTTTTTCCAAAAAAAAGTAAGCACTATGGTAATAAAGATTCCTTTTATCCAAAGAGTGAGGTTCTCGGACCAGAGCTTCGAAGAATCAGTTTCTCATGGAACTTCAGCAACTGCGATAGTAGCTGAAAAATCTCAAGTAGACGGATGTTTTTCTCCTTAAAGCGTCTATAAGTCGGGCGCAAATCAAGAATAACCAGAAAGGGTTATTCATCCTAACGATATTGGCAATTTCATAGTCGGTATTTAGCAATAAGGAAAAAGTGAAAATATTAAAATATCTCTGGAAATCAGATTCAAAATATTATTTCCTGCTCAGGAAGGCAAAGGTCGGGAAAAATATTTTCAAAGAAAGTGGCTTGATGATATTAAGTGGTTAGCTTACTCTGATAAAAAACGTTGGGGTTTATTGCTCAAATTGTGTATTGTTTTTTGGAAACAAAAGAAGAAGGTAAGGAAAAACACGTAGAAATTTGGGTGTTTTTTGAATGAGCCGTATTCAATTTGTAAAGAAAAGCCTTGGATTTTTCAAACCAACACGAGTCCAACTACAATATCTACAAAAAATCTGTAAGAAAAGAAATTTTCTGTGAAAGCAGGTTCAAGGTAAAATCGAGAGCATCAACGAACAGATTGACAGTCAGAATTAAAAGGGAAGGCCGAAGACAATAGAAAGCGGCTAATTCCAATTATTGAAAATATATATATATATTTTAAGAAAATATATCGTTATAAAATTGACATCATGAATCAGGTCGAATCGAACTCTCTTGGCCTGTGGGAAACGATGACAATTTCAGTCTTTTAAGATATCGTGCTAATGCTAGAGACCATGGATCTTTCAGAAAATTTAAAACTAGTGTAAGAAATGTCATGCATACCAGTTCCACAGCCCAAAATGCTATAATTCAGTCATTTGCGCATCTCATTTAACTTAAAATTGTGCAAAACATAAATAAAAGTAATTTTTTATTGTCTTAATCCGATGAGAAGACCAATGTGTCCCAGAAGGAACAATTTTTGTTGTGTGTGCGTTACGTTGATATTGATACTGCCTTACCGTCAAAGAAGATATTTTGTGTTTCGTCTCAGTAAATAATTTGATGAGAATAAGTCTTGCAAAATTAATTGAAGAAAAGGTAACTGAACTTGGTTTGGATATGAATAATCTAAGAGGAGCGGGATATGACGGTGCAGCAACAATGAATGGGGAGTTCAGGGGCGTTCAGAGAGTAATAAAAGAAAAATGTCTCAAAGCTATTTATACTCACTGCGCTTCGCATTGCTCAAAGTTATGTCTCACAGACGCTTCTAAAGTTCAGAATATTCGAAGGGCAATTGAAATAATATCAGAATTTTGTACATTTGTTTCTTGCAGTGCTAAGTGGAGCAAAGCTCTGAAGAAAAATAACTTCTACCTAAGCAGTAGCAAGAAGAGATTAAAAAAATTTGCGAAACTCGCTGGTGTCAACGGCATGAATCGGTTTATATTTAAAGAGAATGATAAACACGATAATACAGATTTTAGAAACAAATAAGATGTGTATGTTGGAGATTAGTAAAAAAAACCTACCTTAACTCTAACCAATGTTTATAGTGCATCTTTTCTGGTTTCCTTATTTGCTTTAAACAGACTTGGTGAGTGCATATAATGAAGGGAATCTAGTTAAACTAAACTTGAAGCCATCAGAGAAAATGCAACATTAGAATTTCGCACATTTCTGAAGAATGTGCATGCACATCTGAATATGAGGTGGGTTATTGAAATTGCTGTACCAGAATTAACAAATTCCAAAAAATACAGACCCAACATTCCTACTACCGAACCCAACCACAGACTTATTATCACATCCATTTTTATACTTTTTTGGATGCATTTAATATCCATTTGGGAGAAGTTTTTAATCAAAGAAATTATATCTTCCCTTGCACAATTTGTCATATCGAAGCAGGTGTAATATGCCATATAAGAAGATAAATGATTGTGTAACATTTTACAAGGAAGATCAAGAAAGCCCAATTGAAGATTTAGTAAAAGCAGAATGGGATTTATGGTAATTTGAAATGACATCACAGCACAGATCGTTCAAAAACAGCAATAGACGGACTATAGTTTCTCTTTCGCAGTGACAATTTCCAAATATTTACATCTTGTTGGAAATACTGGCAATTTTACCCGTGTCTACTGCTTCAAGTAGAAAGAAGTTTTTCAACATTAAGACTTCTGAAAACCTACTGAAAATACTATTGGAGATGAAAGACTTACTGGACTTGCCTCCTCTACATACAAATATTGACATAAAAACTGATGTTATCTCGGATTTGCTCACGTCTTCATGCCCAATACGATTAAAATTACAGTTTTAGGTTAAAGTTTATGATTTTAGTAATTTTATATAAATTTATTCCGCATTTTTCTTAGAAATTTATATTTCGTCCGTCACTTTATATATATATATATATATAATATATATTATATATATATATATATATATATA
>JABUQX010024250.1:0-7500 GCA_015478945.1 Trachelipus rathkii
ATAGATGAGAGTATTTTCTTATACTCCAATTTAGGATATGTCTTCAGCTTTTCACAACTATCACAAGTCAAAAGATGTCATTCAGCCTAGATCATGGAGCAGTAGACCTTCTTACGGTATGGATTGCTCTTTCATCATTTCAAGTTAGAGATTATGGCCAGAACTCATTTTTGCGATTCCACATACGTAACTCTGATTCCTATTAGTCGAAATTTCTGAAATGATTTCTGTGCCTGCGGCTTCCCTTATGATGTATGTAAGAAATTGTGTGCTGTCTCGCATATATATGAAAGTTGGACTTAAAAGTTTACAGTCAACTTCGTCTCTACATATGTAAAGCAATGTTTCTTCTCGTAACTACACCTTTGAAAACTACGTGCGCATTGGGCTCCAAAGATCTGTGTCAGGATACGTTGTTAGAATACGTCTTATACTGGATGCGCCTTTCCTTTGGATTAACGTTCGAGTCAAATGTGGCTGATTACACTTGTTGAATAATGTTCAATTTGTTTCTATAGTCAATAATTATTATGTATTTATTACCTGATTTTTGTATCGACTTTTTAATTGCATGTAAATGTTTGCTATGTTTTGTTGTATATGCATTCTAAACAGTGATTTATAGACCTAAATATTGCTTGTGATATCGGTTGGTGCGTTGGATCACAGGTTGCATTCCTTTTTTTCTGTATATATATACATTATTGTATTTTAGTGTATTCAAATAGGTCAGTGTGGTAGGTTGTCAGTGTGAGAGTTTATTGTCCAGATGTGGTTCGTGAGAGTGTGAGATCACTATCTGTCCGCCTAGTGAGGTTGAAAGTTCTAGCAAATTCATTGTTATACCATACTCTGTCGGCTTCTCAAAATGTTTAATATGTCATACTTATGTCTTTCGGACATATATTAAGATTATGTTTGCATGTTGAAAGTATAACTTAGTGTATTTTAGTTAATATTTTTACCCCATTGAAATGTTTTATATGTTTTTGCGCTTGATCAAATGCGCCACAAATATGTATACATGGTGAAATGAACGGTTAATTTTTATATCCTTGTAATAATTTATTAGGTCAAATACTTTCTCACCTCCGTGTTCTGAGCGCAGCGAAGTATGTAGCACTCCATTATAACTAAAAAATTTAATTTATGTTCGTACTTAGCTAAGATTTCCGCGAGCAAAATTTTAGCATAAGTCGAAATGAATTAATATATAAACCCGTCCTGTTGAGATACTCTTCAGTCAGTAAAAATTTATCAAGAAAAAGAGTCAAGAATCAGAAGAAAATCTCACTCAAGATACTCTCTCCAGAAATCCTCCCGGCAAGAGAGATAAATTTCAAAGAAAAGGCTGCGACTTGAATTCCGATCACAAATTTTCGCTAAGCGAAGAGTCAGAGGCAATGTTGAAAACGCGCTGGAAAAGGCTGAGACTACCAATTTTCCCCTACGAAGAGAGAGTATCTCAACATGAAGCGGACTTTTGGTTAAGTTTCTTTACATTCATTGAAATATCTTTATTATGGTTTATCAAAAACCATTGCATTTCAATAGTGGCATTTTTTAAATTACACATCCTCTTAAATAGGGTGCTTGCTCTTAAGAAGCACCAATCTAGCAAGTACAGCCCTATATGATATAATATATATATATATATATATCATAATATATATATAATATATATATATATAATTATAATTATATATATATATATATATATATATATATATATATATACTATATATATAATATATAATATATATATTATCTATATATATACTATATATATATATATATATATAGTATAATATATATCATATATATATATATATACTATATATATATCAATATATATATATATATACATATAAATATATGATATATATATATATATTATATAATTACTTATTTATATATATATATATATATATTATATATATATATATATATATATTATATACATACTATATATCATATACTTATAATATATAATTAGATTATATATATATATATATAATCTAATAATATTATACATATATACTATATAATGCATTGAATTCTACGTTTCTATCTCTGTTAAGAAATCTTTTCAAAATATTGAAATAAATTTGCCACACAAAACATTTTCGTGTTTGCCCTGAAATGTAACGGGAACCCCAGTTTCTCTTTCAAACGATTTTAACTTTCCTCAACCCTCCGGACTTTTTGAATAGTCGTTAATTATATTAAATGTTATTGAACTTTATTTTTTCCTTATTAATTAACTCACTTTTTTCTGCATCACTGACCATTTATTCCTTCTTTGAGTTATGAATGTCCAACGCCATTGGAAATTAAGTTTTCACTGGCAACATTGCTCGGCCAGGGTTAGCTTAAGAATTACAAAACATTACTTTGCGAAATCCTGGGTGCCTCTTTACCTGTTCTTTTTTATATGCCAACAATTTTAACGAGGCTTCTTTCCTTTCTAATTTCTTTGTGTTATATACTTTTCTATACAATCCAGTGTTGTGATCTGCGAGTATCTCTTTTTCTTCGTCACTACACCTTTAGTAAGACAATTCATAGATCTAGATTTGTTAAGTAATTGTGCGGTTGTACTCGGCACAAAAGTGTTGGCGAAGAAATCTCTCTCTCTCTCTCTCTCTCTTCTCATCTCTCTCTCTCCTCTCTCTCTCTTCTCCTCTCTCTTCGTTCTCATCTCTCTCTCTCTCTCCTCTCTCTCTCTCTCTCTCTCACTCTCTCTCTCTCTCTCCTCTCTCTCTCTTTTTATTCTGGTTCAGTAATTAGTCTAGAAGTGTATATTTTCAAAATTTTATGTTGTCACAAGCTAAGGATGGGAATATTAATTACTTTTGTCAGTTATTGGTGCAGACAGATCAAATAATTTAACCTATAACCTTGGATTAAAATATCACACTCACTGTACTATATCTATATACTATATATAATATTATAAATATATACTATATATATATATATTATAAATATATATAGTATATAATATATATATATATAATCATATATTATATATATATAATATTATATATAATATATATAATAATATAAATATATAATATATATATATATATCATATATATATATATACTATATATATATATATATATATATATATATATATGATATATATATATATAATATAATATATATTATATATAGTATATATCTAATATTAGATAGACTGACAGATTTTGTATTAAACTCCAGGTTGTCAGAATTTGTCCATTTTGTCCTTTTTATTATATAAGTTAAGACATATTATTCGGACAATTTTTTAAGCAGTTCTTATTTGACTTTTATTGGAAATGGATGTGTTAATTTTAGATTCTAAAACTTGTGTTTGCGATAAGGAATTTAGTATTTATAATAAAAATTCTTAACTCTTTATTTTCACGAGTCCTAAAAGCAGGGACTGGCAACGTAAAAAACATCAAATTAAAAAAATCAATTGATTTTCTTTTACTTGATTTTTTTATAAATAAATCATGATTTTTTGATTTTAATGATTTTTTTGATTTTTTGATTTTTTTATATTTTTTTTTAGTATTTTTTTCTATTTTTTTGTATATTTCAGTGATTAACTTGCAATAGAAAGTAAAAAATTCCAAAATAAATGACTATATAATTACAATGTAAGTTTTTAATATATTTTCTTCAATTTTATTCAACTCTATTGGCATTGTCCCGTAAGTTCTGTAACATTGCTTTAATGTCGCTGTTTTTCAGTTGTTCCATTGTAAAAATTTTGGAACCCAGAGCTAGGGCCTAAAGGTTCTAAAATTTAAAATTAATGCCAGATGCAGACTAATTATATATATATATACATTGTCTTTGTATATAATGTCGTATAATTAGGCCCGCAGTTATTGAATATTGTCTACCAATTTTAGCACCTTTATTAAAAAGACATAGATAATGAAATTGACAGAGGGCGCAAACTTAATAAGGCAACGAGGAGGGTAGATTTTTTGGCTTTGAGGATATAAGAATAGGCGGGAAGTTGTCTAGATAGGCCCATGCTTGCTTCTTAATATTAATTCTTTATTTATTATTTATGTATGGTTTGACTGGCGACATTCTAGAGGGCGCATGCACGCTTCTTTATTATTTAATTTTTTATATCTGTTGAACTGGGACAGTCTAAAAGGACCATCGCGGCTTCTCAAGTATTCTATCTTAGTTATGAGTTGACTGGGACAATCTCCTAGAGGGTCCAATGCAGCTTCTATTATTTTTAATTATTATTATTAATTGGTTGACTGGGACAGTCTAGATAGGCCATGCTGCTTCTTAAGTATCATTTATTCTAATTTATTATTTGATATTTAATTATGAGTTTGACCTGGAACATTCTAGAGAGCCCTCGGCTTCTTATTATATTTTTGTTTGGTGACTGGGAACACGTCTAAAAAGGACCATGCGCTTCTTAGTATTATTCTTATTTATTATAAGTTGACTGGGACATTCTAGAGATGTCAATTTTTTTTCTTAAATTATTATTTTTAAGTATTCAATTATATATAGCTATATAATATTATTGGTTGACTGGGACAGTCTAGTAGGCCCATTATTTTTGTTAATATATCTTATTTATTTAATTTTTTTAATGGGTTGACTGGACCTTCTAGAGGGGCATATGTGGCTTCTGATTATTAATTTTATTGATTGACTGCGGCAGTCTAAAAAAGATTATACCGGCTTCTTGTATGATTCCTTATTTATTATGAGTTGACTGGACATTCTAGAGAGTGGCCAATGCGCTTCTTAATTATTATTCAGAATAAAAATTAGGAAGCCGAATTGACCCCTCTAGAAATGTCCCAGTCAACCATTATACAATAAGACAAGTACAAGAGCTCGCATGGTCCTCTTTTAGACTGTCCCAGTCACAATTAAAAATTAATAATTAAGAGCAGCATTGACCCCTCTAGAATGTCAGTCAACCCATAATAAATAATAAATAAGAATAATATTAAAGAAGCCGTATGGGCTATCTAGACTGTCCAGTCAACCAATAATAATGTAATGAATTAAAAATAATAATTAAGCACATGGACCCCTCCTAGAATGTTCCCAGTCAACTGCATTATACGTAATCAGAATAATACTTTAAGAGCCGCAATGGTCCTTTTTAGACTGTCCCAGTCGACCAAGAAAAATTAATAATTGAGAAGCCGCATTGGCCCCTCTAGAAATTCCTCTGGTCTAACCCATAAAAATAGATTAAGATAATTTTTTATAATACATTAATGTAAGCTAATGAATAGTATTTATAATTAAGAATGCCACATGGGCCTACCTACACTGTCCAGTCAACTACAACAATAATTAAATATATTAAGAATAATAAGTTAATAAAGTCGCATGGGGCACCCTCTCTGAATGTTCCAGTACAATCCATAAAATTAATAAATAAGAATAATAATTCAGTAGCCGCATGGGCCTACTAGACTGTCCCAGTCAACCATTAATAATTAATAATTAAAGAAAAAATTTTTCTTAATTATTAATTATGGGTTGACTGGACAGTCAAGATAGGCCCACCGGCTTCTGAATCTTATTATTCTTATTTATTAATTTTTGTTGGTCGACTGGGACAGTCTATGGTTTGGCCGCATGTGGCTTCTTAATTAATAATTTTTTCATTAATTAACATTAATTATTATTAAAAAATATTCTTGATTCAAAATTTCTATGGGTTGGACTGGGAACACATTCAGAGGGGACAATGCGCTTTACTCATATAATTTTTATTTATGATTGACTGGAAAATCTAAAAACGGACCAATTGCGGCTTCTTAAGTATTATTCTTATTAATTTTGAGTTGACTGGGACATTCTGGTCAAATGCGGTTCTTAATATTTTTAATTATAATTATTATTGTTGATCTGGGAAGTCTAGATTAAGCCCATACGTCCTTCTTATGTATTTTTCCTTATTTATTATTTATTATGTTTGACTGGACCTTCTAGAGTTGGCCAATGCGGCTTCTTAAATTATTAATTTTTATTGGTTGACTGGACGTCTAAATAGGACCCAATAAGCGGCTTCTTAAGTATTGTTCTTATATATTATGGTTTAACTGGGACATTCTAGAGGGAATAATTAATAATTAAGAATATTTATTCTTAATTATTAATTATTAATTTGACAATCCCTAGGTGCTTTGTGGATTTGCATGAGCCTGTTTGGTTAGTGGGTTGACTGGGAGCGAGATATGGCCCCATCGGCTTCTGAATTTTTATTCTTATTTAGTAAATTAAAATGGACTGACTGAAACATTTCTAGAGGGACAATGATGGCTTTTTATTATTATCCTAATTATTAATTATTGTTTGTTGACTGGGACAGTTTAGGTAGGCCCATGCTGCTTCTTAAATAATTAACTATTCATTATTAACATTAATTATTATTAATAATAATTCTTAAATTCTTAATTTTATGGGTTGAAATGGGACACTCTAGATTGGATTCTGCGTCCTTCTTACTGTCTCTTTATATATATATATATATTATGACTATATACATATATAGTATATAATATATATATATATATATAATATATATATATATATATATATATTAATATATATCTATTATATATATATATATTTATATATATATAAAAAATATAATTTATATAATATAAATAATATATATATAGTATAGTATAACATATATATTATATTTGCGCGTGACGTCACGAATCTGAAAAATCAATAAAAATCAAAAAAATCAAAAACCATCAAATAAATCAAAAATCCATCAAAAATTGATTTTTTTTGTTAAAAAATCAAAAAAATCGCCAACCCTGGTCCTAAAAGTAATTGTCGAAAGCGATTTCTACAATGTGTCTTGAAGGTAATTGTGTTCTTACTTTTTATTCGCCTGCTTTTTTTAATATTAAGTTTAAAGATTACATTTACTTACTTTTACGTTAAAAAACCCTTTAACTTTTGTAATGTGGTCAATCATTATTTTCACTATTAATAGACAACTGAAAGTGGGTTCAATACCAATATGGTCGCCGAGCGATTGGTGACTGGTATTCATACCTCTATTAGTAACAGTTTGTAAAAGTTATGTATTTTTGCGTGATAAACATTTTAACTATTTTAGATCTCCGAGGAATATTATATACTATAATATCATATATATATTATATATAGGTATATATATATATCATATATATTATAATATATTATATATATATATCTATATATATATATATATATATATATATAATATATATATATTAAATATAAAATTTATTTAATCAATTTAATTTAATTCAAAAATAAATTATAATTTAAAAAGGTATTGAAATAAAAATATAAAAATTAATTAGGGGGGGAAATGTCTTTTTTTTTAAACCGGAAAAATTTTAAACCAGAAACGAGGCCGATACCGATACCGAACTGCTATTTTTTTAGTGCCGATAGCCGATACCGATACTTTAATTAATATGATAAATACAC
>JABUQX010024250.1:17500-36434 GCA_015478945.1 Trachelipus rathkii
CAATGAATTGATTAATAGCCTGTAACGCTGCACCTTTATTAATATAAATGAGCTCTATATCAATTCGTAATTAACGAAAAGTAAGTGTATATATATATTATATATATATATATATATATATAATTATATATAATATATATATATAGTATATTATATATATAATAATATATTATATATCATATATTATATATATATATATATATATATATATATATATAATATAATATTGATAATATATATATTATATATATTATATAATATATATATTATATTATAAGTATATATATAAATTCTATATATATATATATATATATATATATATTTATATATATATATATATATATATTATAATAATATATATATATATATATATATATATATAATAAATATATTTAATATATATATATTATATATATATATATATATATATATAATTAATATAATGTAATATATAAATATATATTATATATAATATATATATATATATATACTATATATATATATAATATATAATATTAAAATATATATATATATAATATACTATATATATATATATATATACTTATATATATATATAATATTAATATTATATATAATATATATATAATATATATTATAATATATATACTATATATATGCAACCTGTGTTTGTCGTTCCTTTGCATTCCCTTTACCTTTTGGTTCTAATATTTCGGTTTCGACTTCATAGTGGAATCTCCAGTGTAGCTCTTTACCTCACCCTGGGTTATTTTAAAACAAGTTAAATGTTCAACTCCCTCTTTTTCACTTTTCACATATCTCACACTAGTTTTCTAATATCACACACTTGAACATTTTTTGTTAAAAATTTATAAAAAAAGCAGAACATAAGAACAAAAAAGTTGTCTTGTAATGTATAGAAGAGAAAGCGTCCAGACAAAATGCCCTGTGTTTGCCACTTCCACCGTATAATATCTTGTTAATTGGCGGGCAGTAATGAAGAGAGAACGAAAAGAATATGGGTGACAAATTCTACCGTCGACTTTGAAATATGGTAATCTGCCAATCATTGGCCACCAATCGGTCAGATGTTATTTCTTTTTAGAGCTGCCGGTCCCAGTTTTAGTGGCCCGGGGCCCTGCTTTGGAGAGCGGAGCTCAATAATTAGGATGTATGGACCCAGATTCAAAGCCAAATAATTTTTTATTTGAGGGAATTGAATGTATGAAGTTAGAGGAGTTTATCTAGAAAACAAACGTTTTTTAGGGCTTTGACACTCAATGCATTTTGGTTTTCTATCCTAACAACATTAGGTCTATTTTCCTATAGACAATTTTAAGAAACAAATGCATCAAATTGGATTTTTGAATGGGTGGTAATTTTTTTCGAAGATTTTAACCATCGATCGGATTTTTCAACTCGCCTAAAGTATGGTGCCTTATATTTTTTACGGGTTATTGGATACGCCAAGTACCTTTCTTTAGATTAACCGGTGAATTGCAAAAATTAGCGGACAACCTTATCCTGGATATAATGGCTGAGTTGGTGGTGGAGATGCTTTGGTTATGTGCTTTGAAGATTAGTTGAAGGCGGTAATATTAGAAGAACTACCCGGCAAATGGACTTTTAGTCCATATCTATACTTCTCTTGGGACCATCGATCTTCTGATACGAACTTTAATATCAGACCAGGCCACTTACGACTCGAAAAACTCAGAATGGTCCGTTTAAATTAGAACCACGGAGCTAGAAACCTTTCTGTTTTTGTTATATTGAAGCCATATATCCACTAATGTGTTCTCTAAGCCGGTCATGTTCCTAGTTGGTGTGTATAGGGAAAAAAGCGTGAAAGGCTCCGACTACACTTCACATTTTTATGTTGAAATTTGAGACTCCTTGACATAATCGTGATTTGAAGTAACTGCTAGAGGTGTCTATCATATGGTTTCCTCTCTATAACATGGGCGCAAACCAAAATTTTATACTATAGTGCACATTGTAGGGAAAAAGACCCCCGAGACGATTTGGCCTAGTATTCCAGTGCTAGGCTGATATGTATGAACAAATTCTCGTGTCCTTTGTGATAATATTTCCGCCACTGATTTCTTTTTGATTTAAACCCAAATATCCGTTTTGTGTATTGTGACGGTGAAATTAAACTATGGCCAATTCACGTTTCTTTCTTCTTTTGATACTCAAGTTTCTTCCTTTCAAGCCAACCATTATCTTATCCTTTAGAAAGACCCCAACATTTCCTATTTTAATAGCTAGTGACAGAAATCTTCCTTTTTTTAAATTAGACTTTTTCTTTTAAACACCCAAGTTTTTTTTTTCGTTTATCTAGCCATTAACCTCTCTGTTTCTAAGACACAAATCATTTTCCTTCTAATCCCCTCAACACCTTTTCATTTATATTTATTTAACACTTTTCTGTTCTCCGAGACACCTTTTTTACACCCCAAAACCTTTTCGATTTCATGCTCACATACTTTTGAGCTACTCAACTTATTTTTAAAAGATGTTTCCATACTTTTTTAACCACCTGATATCATATAGCAATAATCACGTGATGGCAGTACTTGAGCCTATATTATCATGTACCTGACATTAAAGGAAGATGTTGTAAACTATAGGTTTGGTATAGTAGAGTAAGTATAGCATATTATAGTATAGTAAGGTAGTAGGTAGTATAGTATTAGGTTAGGGTATATATAGGTGTATTTTTAGGTAATGATGTTATGATATATTAATATGAGTGTGAGTGGATATATTATTTTATAGATGTGTGTAGTTTTTTGTTGTAATGTTGTGTAGTTAAGTGGATTGTATTGTATTATATTATATATTTATATATGATAGTAGTTTCACCAGGTAATTAAATATATATATAGTAGAGTATATTACAGTTAAGTAATATGTGTTTAACAAATTCTTAATTTGTATAAAAATGTGAGATGGTACAATTGTGTAAACCAAACGAATAAATTAAAAAACCTTAGAGTGAAGTACTTTCCAGTTATTTATTAATATTTTCTACTGGGGCAATTTTATGGAGTATATTAGTTATTATATATATTGGTTAGTGATTATAGGTTGTGGTAGTATTTGTATGGTGGGTTAGTTTTAGTATATAAGTATGATAGGTATCGTATGATGTATGGTATAATAGATATAGTATATATATGAGGTGTAGTATAGTATAGTATGGTATAGGGTATAGTTCATGATAAAGTAGTAGTATATATGTGGATAGTATATAGGTGAGTAGGTAGGTTATAGTATATATGTATTATTATATAGTAGTATGAGGGGTTATATAGGTATATAATATATAGTATATATAATTATATATGGGGGGTACGGTGATATAGTATAGTATTTATGGTATGGGTTATAGGGGTGGGTTAGTCATATGGATATATTAGTATAGTATATAGTATATATAGTTAGTGTAGTAGTAGTAGGGTATGTGGTTAACCGGTTGAGTAATCATTCCTTACCTTGTATTATTGCTTGCTTAGGCGAGACCCGCTTAATGCATAAAATTTCTTTTGAATCTAAAAAAAGAATTTTTTTTCGTAAATTAGTTAGGGTGTGTGAATGCGCTCTATTATATAAATTTTTATGTGGTAAAAAAATAATTTTGAAGGGCTAGTGCAAAGTAAATATTTATGTGCATCATCTCTCAACATCATTTAATTTGTTTAGTGTTTCACTTCAACATAAAGGTAGAGATTTTTTGTTACATCCACACACCCAAATTATTGTTATTTTACGAAGCCACACAGCATCAAATATGAAAATTATTTTTTTCATATCAATTGCATCTTAGTGAAAATTATCTTCACTTTAAACCCCACTCTTTCTCGTTATTAATAAAATGTGTTGCACTTAGTTGTCAAAGTTGAGCGAGTTGTGTTTTAAGATATTAAATTATTCTTTTTTTTTTGCTGTTTTTGTTTTTTTTTCTCTTATATCGTGTATTAATCGACAGAATACTTAATTCTTTTATATTAAGAAAAGACAGAACAATTTTTTTAAAAATAAAGATTTCTCTACTTTATATATGCGAAAGTGTTAAAAATAATTTGTAATGTTTTTATTTTTTTTTGGTCTCTCCCTGGCACCCCACAAACTGTAGTTTATATATGAGGTATGGATTATAGGTGTATATTATATATATTATATGTAGGTAGTAATATAGTGAGTAGTAGTATGGTTATAATAGTATATAGGTATAAGTGATATGTAGTATATATAGTATTATGAGTATAGGTATATTAGTAGTATATATATATATAGTATAGTGTATTATAAGTAGTAGTGTGTAGGTAGGGTTTATAGATTATAGTGTAGTATATTATAGGTAGTAGTATAGGTATATGATAATTAGTAGTATGTATATATATATATATGATATGTAGATAGATATATGGGGGGAGGTGGGGGTAGGTTATGTGAGGGGTATATGTAGTAGGTATATGAGGTAGTGATGAGTGAGTAGTAGTATAGTGAGTGTTATAGTTTATAATATATATATATATATATATATAGTATATTGTATATATATATATTGGCATAACTCCAAATTTCTTACAAAAAGTTATATATGTGCTGATACGCTGTACAAAACCATTACCTTGATTAGATGCAACTCAGGTTAATGAATCATCCTTAGATTTTATGTTCCTTAAAATTTGTATTCTGCTCATTCACAAAGATAATTGTATTGAAAAAGAGTCTCCACGAAAACTACAAATTGTGTGAAATTTTTCTTGTGTGTTTTTTTTTACTGTAGAATAATCCCCGGAAGTTTAGATAACTTTCAGGGGGGGACCTTGATTTTAGTGTTCTGTGTTTTTGCTCTGGTCTCCTGTTGCGCTTTTAACTACTTTTTATTAACGTAATTCCCCCCCTGGTCCTTGTTTAGTTTCTCCTTTTTGAACCCCCGTCTCCTTGTGTTTATTGTTTTTGTTGCTTCTGTGTTTTTTCCTGCCCTTCCTCCCTACTTTTATTTGAAAATTCCCCTTTTTCCTGCCTTTCGGACAAGGTGGAGTTCGGCATGTTTCTTTTTATATACCTTTACAATAATATATTACATGTTGTTGTATGTTTTTATGAGCTGCAGTGAGGTAATTGAGATTCCTGCTTCACTAGAAAGAATAAAATAGCCATATTTGACCATCATTGAATTCGGTCTGCATAATTTGGTTTTTGTTTACATTGTGTCCTTAATAGAATTTTTAAGCCAAAGTATTCCATAAAATTTATTCCTTTTCTGCTTTTAGTCTATTTTATTTTTTTTATTTTTTTTTTTTTTTTTTTTTTTGTTAATCATTTTTTACGTGCACTATTAAATTTGTGAACCATCATTCCCAGACAATTTATGTTAATTCCTGTTTCCCTTTATCTATTTTATTTTTTTTTAGATTTCTTATTTTAAAAATTTATATTTTTCTGGTTCAATAAATTTCATTTATCTCTGCATCTAATCGTTAAAGTTGTATATATATATTAGTATATATAATTATATATATATATAATATTATAGTATAGTATATCAGTATATAGTATATATGTAATTATAGTATTAGTATATATAGGTTAGAGGTATTTATAGGGTGAGGGTAGAGTGATGTAGGTATGATTGAGTGAGTTATATGTATGATCATGTTTATTCTTTTCATTTTTTTTTATTTTTAAGTATCTATCTATCGTATCTATCTAAATAGTCGTATTCTTATCTAATTGCTATCTTATCTATCTATCTATATTATGATAGTAGGGTATATATATATATTATGTAGTATATATGTATAGTATATATAGTATGTAGTAGTATTATTGATTATTTTATAGTGATATAATAAGTAGTTTATTGTTAATATATATATAGTATATAGTATATATATTATATAGTATATATATATATAGGTATATATAATATTATATTAGTATATGATATATTATGTATATATATATTATATATAGGTTATATTTACCGGGTGTTATATTGTAGTGTTATTAGGTATATGCAGTGCATCATTTTTTATAGTGATATATGGATATATATATATAATATATATTATATGGGAGTATATAATTATATATATATAGTATAGTGAGTGTATAGTGTATAGTGTTATATATATAGTGATATGGAGTAGTATATAGTATATGTGTTATAGTAGGTGTATGTATACGTATGAGGTGAGGTATAGTAATGAGGGTAGGTATTATATAGGTGGAGGTATAGGTGATATATATAATGGTGATTGATATATGTGGGTATGGTATAGGTAGTGTAGTAGTATTGTCCACATCTCATTGTGTTTTTTCACACTTGTCAATAGATCTTCTTAGTCACTTACATCGTAGTAGTTAGTGATATTATCAATTTTTTTTAAATTTTAAATTCTGCGTAGAAAATCATATTATTATTTCTTTGAGTCGTTGTGTTAAGTTCATGATGTGCATATTCGCGTCTTTTTTAGCATTACCATAAGACGAGGAGTTTATTTCCAAAACTGTTGTTCTTCTGTCATTCATAGCTATGGAAGTACGATTTCCATTACGAAGAATCCTGCTATCTAACTTAACACTGTGACTTCTTCATTCCACTTTGTGTTTTTCTCTGAATAATTGCCTTTTCTTTTATGAGAGTCAGTTTCTCTTATCGTCCTTTCCTTGTTTGGCTTTTTTATTTTGCTGCTGTTATTTTTAGTTCTGTTATTTTGCTTAGCCACTTGTTTGTGAATTTAAGAGTGTTTTGAGATTTTTTTTTCAAATTTTTTATACGAAAAGTACTGTCTTCAATAATTTTTGTCCGAAATAAGCGTCAAGAACAATCAGTGGGCCATTTTTAATAAGTGAATTGGCAGTAACTCCTGAACTAAATAGAAAAGCGACACATTATTATAAGGGGTGTAGTAGTATTATTTATATATATAGTATAGTATTATATGAGGTAGGGTTAGAGTGATAGTGATAGATAGAGGGTATAGGGGTAGGTATAGTAGGGTTGATGTGTGATTAATATAATAGGGTTAGGTGTAGTATTAGTGAGTAGTAGGGTAGGTATATAGTGGTATGTTAGTATAATAAGTTAGTATAGTAGTAGGTATAGGTTGTGAATGAGCATGTGTTTGAAAAATGTGATAGGGTAGGGTGGGTGTTTGCTAGAATTAAAGAATATAAGTAAAAGCATGTATTAGACTTAAGTTGTGTCAGCCAGGATCCAAGTCTTATAAATTTAACTTTAAGTTATGAAAGTCTTTAATCCTTACCTGTCTTAATATCTTCCATCTGAATAATCTAATTGCTTTTGTAAAAAAAGTCCAAATCATTTCCACTCATGTCTCTAGACCTATTAAAATTTATTTTCCTTTATTTTAATGAAGTTAACCCTTTTCTTATTTCGGTGTAATTCTTATTTTCATTTTAACATATAAGATCTAAACTTTAATTTATAAATTTAATTAACTGCAACACCATCAATTGCATCCAGTGTTAATCACCACTTTTCAAATTAAAACTAGTTATTCAAGTATAAAATTTAAATTTTTTAATTTGTACTGAGACGAAATCTTATATTTAAAATTTCAATTAATATAGAATTATATTTTTAAAAAAAACCAATTTTAGATCGTTCTCTTACCTATTATACCTTAATTACCCAGCTCTTATATATTATATATATGTAGTATATATGTATATATTATAATATATACATATATATATAGTATAATATAGTATTAGTATATATTATATATTAGATATAGTAGTGTATCATTGGTAAATTTTTATGTCAGTATATTATATATAGGGTTAGGTGTATATCATTTTTCGGTTATTCTCTAGTTACTTTTGTACTACTGCTTTCTGCTCTCTCTCTCTCTGCTGTCTCTCATCTTCTCTCTCTCGTGCTTTCATAAAATTATTTTAATTTGCATTGTTATAAAGGAGTGCTGTGTATGTAGGTAGAATGAGTGAGTGCTAGTATATACTATTATATAGTATATACGATGTATAAGTATATAGGTATATATATAGTATAGTATTGGTTTTAAATATTGTCATTATTAGATCTCAATTTTATTAATATGGTTGAATAAATAACCTATAAGTATAATTTAAGATATTAACTTGCCTTCTCTTGTGGATTGTTGTATTTTTATTATTTTATTTTTTTTATATATATATATTTGAATATATATATATATATTATTATATATATAGTATATATAGTATATTATATATATAGTGATAGTGGTAATAATGTATAGATTATAGTATATAGTATTTAATATCTTTCGTATGTGGTACTTAAATACTTTTCTTTTCCAGCGATTAAAACAGTTTTTTATTAACAGCTTTTTTCGTTTATTTTTTTTTTCTATTATTAACTTTTAAATATATTTTTATTTTAATATTTAAGTTTATTAATTTATTATTTTTATTTTTTAATTATTGTATTTTTTTTATTAAATATTTTGTTTTCAATAAAATATTATTTATTATTTATATTATTTAAACTTCACACATTTATAAAATATTTATTTATAGAATAATTTAAGCTCAAATACTGTAAATATTTATCCGCCAATTTCTTTTCACTATATTATGTTTCTATTTTTTAATTTAGGAAAAAACCACCGTCAATATGCATAGGTGTAGGCCGTGCGCTTTGGCACCATGATACATATCTTTTAAATTTCTCAATTAAATTTAATTTGCTATGTTTTTGACCAATTTTTTCCTAAAAAAGTAATAAATATTTATTCTTAACCATTATTAAATTTTTTCCACATATAACTTTTCTTAAAACATGCACCGCATGTTTATTGCGCCTCTATCACTATGTCATTAGTCCTGTCTCTTAATATATGTATCATATATATTATATATATATATATAGTGAGTATATGTATGGTTATATACTATATAGTAATATTAATATATAATAATAGTAATATATATATATTAGTTATATATATATATAGTTATATATATATATTATATATATACATATAGATTGTATTAAGTACTAACATAATTTTCTGTTCTGATATTCTTTATTTCATAAAAATTATATTCTATTCATGTAAACTCTAGGAATCTTCGGAAAAAGAATAACTCTACTAATAAATTCATCTTCGAACTTACAGATTAAAATTAAAAATGAAGAATATTCTACAGTAACTTTTTATCTTACTTTGGTTACCCACACTCAACAAACCACAGTGAACGCTATAGATCTTGAAAGTCTTAAGGCGACAAAAAAATGATTCACAAATTTTATAAAATTTTAGTAAAAGTTAAATTAAAACAACCGCTTACGATGAAGTCTTATTAAATTTTTTATCTTATCTAATATTACTAGATTTTATATACTTAAAATTACATAGATTCATTATGATATGATAGTATAGGTATTATGTATTTAGTAGTATTATATTAAGTAAAATGGGTAGTGTAGGTTAGTGAGTGTAGTAGGGGTATTAGAGTGAGTGGTATAGCGGTAGGTTGATTATAGTAGTGGTGTATGTATAGATCTAGTTAGGTGGGTAGTTATTATGTGTGCATATTTTAGTTGTATATATATATAAGTAGTTTATTATAGTTTATTTTGATTTATTATTTAGTTTTTTAACCATAATAATTAGTTTGTTTAAACATTATTTTTTATATTTTTAAAATGCAATTTACTAAAAACAACAACCTAAAAAACTAATAATAATGAATATAATGAATAGTTTATATAATGAATAATAAATATAATAAATGAATAATAATGATAATAATATGATATAAGTAAATAATAGATGAATATATTGAGATAATGCTGAAATATGAGGTCGAGATGAACAATACAATAAGAAGTAGAAGAATAGTGGGTGGGGGGGGGGGGGGGGGGGGGTGGTGGTGTGTGGCGGGGTGGGGGGGGGTGGGGGTGGGTGGGGTGGGGGGGGAATAATAAATAGAGACATTGAGAGAACAAAATATTGAGATGAGTGAGATAATGTAGTAATAATAATAATAATAATAATAATGGATTATTAGATAATAATAATAATAATAGATATTAATAGATAATAATAATAATAATAATAATAATTGAGTATAATAATAATAATAATAATAATTAACTTATTTTTGTTACATTGATATTTATTAACAAGTTGTATTGGGTAAGTACATTATGTAACGAATGATTTAATTTAAAATTTGATATAGTTAAGTGCGTTGTATTTAAATTCTGTTTGTTCCAAATTGATAAATAGTATGTATGGGGGGTGGGAACTTTCCTAGTTATGCTTTCCAATCAAGTGTATATTGACTTTGGCTTATTCGCGCGTGGAGTGGTATTTCTAAAACTTTGTTCTCTTTATTTAGTTGTAGCTGGGTGTGGGTGCCATTGTTGTTCTCGAATCTAGTGATAATCGTTATGGAGTTAGTAATTTGGTCTTGTTTTCGAAGAGTGTTCAAGTATTGTAGTTTCTTTATTATCAGAACTCCAGAGGATTCTTGTGTGAAACGCTCAGTGTTAATGTGTTCCATACGGCCTTGTTTTGGGGGCCTAGCTTATATCGTTTCATTTGCTAATCGCTGTGACACGTATAGCGATGGTAAACTAGGAAGAATGTAGTCTGCAAGTCTTTTTTGTTTGAATATGTTTTTAAGGTGGGCCGTGATGAGATAAATTTTTGCA
This sequence comes from Trachelipus rathkii, assembly GCA_015478945.1. Classification (NCBI taxonomy): domain Eukaryota; kingdom Metazoa; phylum Arthropoda; class Malacostraca; order Isopoda; family Trachelipodidae; genus Trachelipus; species Trachelipus rathkii. The sequence goes on from JABUQX010024250.1 coordinate 28,191, forward strand.
TATTTACCTATTAGTAGGGATAAAAATGAAATTCAGTTGATGGAAATGTTCGGTCAACGTGGGGCTTATAGATTTGTCAGCTTCGCAGTAAGTAGGCCAAGTATGTAATGGTAAGTAAATAAACATCTTTGTGTTGGTGGACATCGATTTGAAAAGTTGCTGTCTCGGATCGAAATTCATTTTCATTTAGAAATCTATGATTTATCTATTTTAGAATTATATTAGAGAGGATTATGTTAAATTAGCATAAATGGTACTTAAATATTTCAATTTCTAATGTAATTTTTTCCGCCATGAGGTGCTAAAGTTTGATGCTCTGAAGCCTGCACTGTAGTGTGCAGAAATGTTGTATTTTCGTGGAATGGAAAACTAAAGAAATTCCAATGGCCTAATAATGTGGTAGGGGTTTCTATATACTGTGAATAGGAAGAAGTTGATCTATTATTAATGCTTAAGTTAAAACGTTTGAATATGTGGTGAGGTAATTTATTTGAATTCTCCTTTTCATATGTGAAAACAAATTTTGGATTTTGGTAGTGTTGAGATAGTTAAAAAACAATGAAGCTTGACTATGAGTTTTCAAAAACTAATTAAAACTATAGTCATCTACATACTTTTATATGGTGGTATTGGGTTTATATTCAGTTTGGGTCTTTCGTTTAATTCATGTTTTGTTCAGGTAGAACCTTTAGAAAATGAATTAGCAAAAGTCCGGGCCCATCATATCATTAGCCCCACGTTGCAGCGCGAACATGTTCCATCATTACTGAATTTTATTTTTTATCCTACTTATTATAGTGTATGAAAATTTCCATCTTTTTCAGGCTTAAAGACTATTATTCCACACTTAGTTGAGTTATATCCTCTCTATAGTTTACGCATTGTAACGTGGTACGGATGCATATGTGCTGTTACGTAGGGTCCAACAGGTTCGTGATCATACTTTTCGATTGAGGGTTGGTCAAGAGTCATTTTTGGGTTTGTCATACAGACTTAATATGGCCATGATCGTCAGTAGTTGCCATGTAACATTCGTCTTATCTTCGATCGTTTCTATAGCTTAGGGAAAATGGCCACGTCTTAATCTACGAGTACAGTGTTGAATCTGGGCTTCAGCTAAGTGACTCTTCTGGTGATTGGAAAGATCGCTGGAATTGTTTATATGTATATATATGTATTATTAGTATATATTATATATTAGTATCTTTATTATATTCTATTTGAAAAGCTCAGAATGTAATATAAAGGATCCTTATTTCTCTGCTATTCCAGCTTTTTTTTAGCAAAAAATTAGCTAGATTTTGTTACATTCATGTATTCATACTTGTTAATTATCCTTTGTTTCAATCTTTCCATAAATGATAATTACTTACATTTTCATTAGTACTTATTTTTATTTTTATTTATAGTTTAATATATTATTATTATTATTATTATGTATTATTTAATTAATTATTATATTTATTATTATTAGTTATTATTATTATTATTATATATTTATGTATTATTTATTATGTTTTTTTTGTTTTTTAATGTTCATGGATATTTAATGTTTTCTTTTAATGTATTGTTATTGTAATTGTTGAACTGGTTTTACTGTTTATTTTTTTTTATTCATACTTGAAAAAAATTGGAATTAATTTATATTATTATTATTATTATTATTATTATTATTATTATTTATTATTATTATGATTATTATTATTAATTATTATTATTTGCATTTATTATTATTATTGATTATATTATTATTTTAATTATTATTATATTATTGTTATTATGTATATTATTATTATTATGATTATTTATATTATTATTATGTATTATTATTATTGATGATTTATAAAGTTACTTTTTTAGGTTGTTGTTTATTAACTTGCATTTTACACTAGTAAAACTTATAGCTGTGTTTCAACAATAATTTATTTCTGTTGTGTAACCAACTAACTATACTACTTAACTTAAACTAACTAACTAACTAACTTAAACTAACTAACTATATATATATTATTATATAATATATAGTATTATATATATATATATTATATTATAGATATATTATATTATTATATTATATATATTAGTATATATATATATATATATTATAAGTATTTATATTATTATATATATATATAGTGTTATTAGTATATATATATATATATATTATATAGTAGTAGTTATAGTATAGTAGTTGCATATATATATAGTATGTATAGTATATAGATATATAAAATATGTATTATATATATATTATATTATATATATATATATTAGTATTATATATTTATATATATATTATTATATAATATATATAATATATATATATATAATATATATAATAATATATATATTATTTTATAAATATATAATATTATATATATATATTATATATAGTATTATATATATATATTTATATATATTTATATATATATATATATATATATATATAATATATATATAATTATTATATATATATATATAATATATATATATTATATATATATATATATATTATATATATATATACTATGCTTCTGTAATTTTTCCAACTATTAAAATTTCGTAAATTTAGACGTACAAAATTTACTCAGATTCTGTCAGGTGCGTTTTTTTAAGTTTTTTCCATTTTATTAAAATTGTGAATTGGTTGTTTTAATTTTCATCTATGTGTTTGCTTTCAATTGTTTCTCTGTCATGTCTATTTATATTGTTATTAAATATTTAAGTTTGTCAATGGAATTGTTTTCATTATTTAATTTTATTGGTGAATTTTAATTATTGGTTCTGGAGTTAAATATTTTGCTGAAGAGTGGGTCGATGTAGATATTTCTCCTATTAACGTTCGTTCGGAATTGTAAGATAAGTAATGCTTTCCTCCATTTTTGTTCGTCTTCATCTGGCTTAGTTATTAAGACTAGGTTCCGCAGGATACTATTAATTATTGCTGCGATAGTATATATACTATATTATTTATATGATATTTATATTATATATATATTAATATATATATATAATTATATATATTATATTATATATATAATAGTATATATATTATATATATATATATTATCATATATATTTATATTATAGTATATATATATATAGTATATATATTTATAGTATATATAATTAGTATATTATATTATATTAGTATATATATAGTATATATTATTATAGTTATATATATATATATATATTATATAGGTATATGATATATATATATTATATATAGTATATTAATATAATATATATATATATATTATATTTTTAATATTAGTATATATATATTATATTATTTATATATATATATATATATATATATATATATATATAATATATATTATATACATACATATACTATATATATATATATATGATATTATATATATATAGTATATATAATATATTATATATATATATAGTATATATATATATATATATATATTATATTATAATATATATTATATTTATATATATTATATATATATATATTTAATGACACACTTAATTCAATCAGTCTTTATACCGGTCTACGTTGATTTTTATTTTGAATTTTATTTATACTATTATTATTATTAATATTAAAATTATTATTATTAGTTATTATTATTAAAGTTATTATTATTAAAGTTATTATTATTAAAATTATTATTATTAAAAATTATTATTAATTAAAATTAATTATATTAAAAGTTATTTCAATTTAAATTATTAGTTATTTTTAATTATTGTTGTTAACGAATTTTATTGATAAATATTAATATTTGTTAAAAATTTTTTAAAATTTATATTTTTAAAATTAATATTGTTAAAATTAATATTGTTAATAATTAAATAATTGTTAACAGATATATTATTGTTATAATTAATCCATGTCAATTAATATGTGTTAAAAGTTAATATTATGTAGAAATTGAAGTATTATTAAAATTTATATTATTAAAATTATGTATTAATTATATTATTATTATTATTATATTATTATTATTATATTATTATTCATTATTATATTATTATTATTATTATTATTATTATTATTATTATTATTGTGAGTTTACTTTCTGGTACAAAAAATGCAGTGGATTCTGTTAGACGAGTCGCTGGATACAGAGTTGCTTCTATGGAGAATTTACTCCTGAGGAAAAATTGCTTCAGTTGCACGTTCTTATGTTTGTACGATGCGGAAAACATTAATATTTGCAATTAAGAAAAGTAAATCTTTTATCATTCATAAGCGATGGAATTAGCTCTCTGAATTAATCTTTGATTCTGGTTACTTTAGATATAAGGATATGACGAGATATTGAGTATTGAATTTGGGTAGCAGTTACAATATGGAAGGGTTTTTTCCGAGCAATGTCAAGGGTGGTGCGTCAATGATGAAAAAATTTCTGATTTAGAGTTAGATTGAGCACAGCAAGTGAAAATTGATGAATGAGGATAACGCATGGATGATCCGGAACCAGGAAGAATAGGGAATAAAAGTTATTTTTTATCAGGGCCAGTAAGGTATTACTTCATCGTACACCGAATTACTCGTCCTGATCTTTCTTCTTTGGTTACCCTTGTTGAACTAATACTTTAAGGACTTGCGTGATTTTTAATGTAGACTCTTTTTTGCAGTGAAGAAAGTTTTGGAAGATGTTAACGCGTAAGTTAATTTAACGTGGTAGTTGGAATTCGCATTCGCGATAGAAGTTTATTTCGTTGTTGCATCTAAATTAAAAAGAGCTAGTCTAATAGTTAGCGAGAGTCCAAGTCGGGTAGGAGGATCTTTGTACATTAACGATTTTCGGCATACTCCACTCTCTATTTAATCAATATCGAAAGTGGCTTGGGTCCAATATTTTTTCTTCAGAGGCCCCGCCACTTTTGCATTTATATCTATATATATTATATTATATATTTATTATATATTATTTTATATAGTGATTATATATATATTAGTATTATATATAAGTATTAATATGTATTATATATATTATTATATTATATATATATATTAGTATGATATATAATATATAGAATATTCTTTTTTTTTCTTCAGAGGCCCCGCCCACTTTTATATGATTATAAGTAGTTATAGTATATATTAGTATATATATTATATGTTCTTATATTAATGATATATATATAATATTATTATTTAAAATATATTATGTATATATATTATTATTAATATATTAAGGTATTTAGTATAGTGTTATGATATTAAGTATATCTTTTTTTTCAAGAGGCCCCCGCCACTTTTTGCATATATATAATATAATATATATATATATTATTATATATTTATTTATATATAGTATAATATTTATGAGTTATGACTTATAATGTAAATTGTAGATTAGAAATATAAATATATTATAAAGGTTTGTTTTAAAATTTGATATATTAAAGAAAAGATCTAGTGGGTTCCATATTTGAGATTTTGGAACCCCATTTTTCACCCACCTTTAAAAATGGACATAAATTCTTAATTTTTCAGACAATTTTGATGGTGAATAAATGCAAAAACGCATGCTTTTTCTTTACCTTCTTAGAAAGTACGTCATTTTCGGGTGTTTTATTTTTTTTTTTTTGTTGGTAGTTCTATTGTTTGTGCGTTTTCATTTTCCTACCTATTTTTTATTTTTTTTTTGATTTATTTGTTTTTTTTAATTCTTACATTTTTTTTTTTTTTTTTTTTTTTTTCGAAATTACTCATAACTTGAATAATATATTACATAATGTGGTCATTACGCGTCACAAAATGCGACGTAGATTTTTTTTTTTTAATTTTTGGAAAATTGTGCTAAAAGCAATAAAAAAAAGTAAAAGTGAGGTTGAAATTCGACAATGCTGAGCACAATTTTCCCAAAATCAAAAAAAACTTCTATGTGGCATTTTGTGCGTATAATAGACCCTTCTATTGAGTATTTCAAGTTTGAAGTCATTTCGAAAAAAACTGTAAAGTTGATACGAGAAATGTTAAAAAATTAGGTTTGGATAAAAATGAAAACGCTTAAAACTTATGACTACAGACAAGAACACAGAAACTTCCCGAAAAATGACGTCTAGAGGTATGCCAATTATAAGATAAGTGTATGTAGTTAATTTGAGACGATGCGAGTAGAGAGAGAGAGAGAGAGAGAGAGCAGTAGAGTAGAGAGAGATGGAGAGAGAGAGGAGAGAGAGAGAGAGAGAGTGAGAGAGAGAAAGAAAGAAAGAGGGAGAGAGAGAAAGAGAGAGAGAGAGATTGAGATTAGAGTCATCTAGAGAGAGAGAGGAGTTTCAGCTAATTTGTAAGTGACAAAAAAGAAATAAGGTTTAAAGTGTTTTTACGAATGAGATTTATAAATTGTTTCAACTCCTCATATGTAGTAAAGTTCCGATGAGATATAGGGTTCTTTGTAGGTGCAATGTAAAGACACATCGTTTGTAGGACATTTAGTTTAGGTTGGCTATAAGTTATCGGAAATAAGAATAAAAATAGTTTATAAAAAATGTTTAGTATGGTAAAATTAGGTAATTTGACATAACTGTCGTAGAAAAGGAGATTTCTTCATTAGATTATATAACTTCAAGCAGACAGAATAGGAAAGTCTCCGTTTATGTGTATTATACTTATATATAGTATAATATATATATATATATATATATTATATAGTAATATATATAGTAGATATATTATATATATGATATATATATTATATATATATTTATATGTATTATTATTATAGTAGTATATAGTATTTTATGTATAAGTTATATATAATTATAATTTATATTTATATAGGTATTATAATATATATATATTATATATATTATATATAGTATATTATAGTATTATATTATATATACTTATATTATATATTATATTATTATATATATTATATATATATATATATATATATTATATATTATATATATATTATTTGGACTTTTTTACTTCATCACGACATTTACTTATTTTTCTGACAAAATGAAAGTAGTACAGTATTACTTTCAAAATTGTATTTGCCGAAAAATGAGGATAATAACCTATTCTCTTAGCAAACTATAATATATATTTTAATGTTGAAAGGTATTAAACAAATGGGTTTTAAATTTAAGGAAACAAGTTATCATTTTCTTCATTTATGTCAGTAAGAAAAAAAAACTTTTATATATATATATTTATGTATAAATAAAATTAAAATAGCATTAATTTAGATGGACATTTTAATATACTTTTTAAATAAAATCCTGACTCTTGAAATTTTCTTTTGCCAAAACAAAATTCGCATATATATAATATATATTATTATTATTATATATATATTATATATTATTATATTATATATTATATATATTATATATTAATATTATATATATATATATATATATTATTATATAATATATATATATATATAATATATATATATAAGTATTATATTATAGTTATATATTATATATATTTATTTATAAGACATTAATATATAAAATAATTATTTTATCATCTATCAATCCAAATCGGTAATAAACTACTGACAGCTACCGGGAAAAGGAATACATTGCTGGGATGCAGGACCAATTTTTCTGCGAAAGATTTAAAAAAAAAAACAAAGATACAAACTGATATATATATCGATCGAAAAACTAGTCAAGTGAGCTACAGGGAAAAGGAAATACATTTTTGGAATTTATTTGAGTGAAAATTTAAGTTCGGAAAATGTAACCCGAACAGAAAACAAATTATTGTTAATAATTATAGTGTATTATGATTAGACAGCCTATTTAGAGACCTTTTTAGGTTGTTACTCGTTACTTTGATGTTTTTCTGGATTTTAATGTCTTGCTTTTTATTTTTTAACTAAAGAATTACCCAAGGGTATACCGCACCGACTGGCAGGGTCGGGGGTCTCTCGGTCCTTCAGGGGGACGTAGCGGGGTAGGGACTATATTCCCCCCCCTCCGGTGGAGGGTTTTCCGGAACTCCCCGCTCTTTTGGAGTGGTGTCGTGGGGTTTTCTCCGCCCCTCCCCTTACGGTCTATGGAAAACGTCCCCCCTGTGTTCCCCGTCGGCTTTAGCCCCCTACATTGCCGTGTAATACTTTACAATAATATATATATATATATATATAGTATATATGTACTATGTCCTAGGCTCCTCCCAAAAACATATAGCCAATTTTTAGTGTTTAATTTTTATTTTTTTTTACATTTTCGCAAACTGAATTTTTTACAAGGATCAAATTATTGTATTCGGTTTTCCCCTGTTAA
>JABUQX010024252.1:5000-32500 GCA_015478945.1 Trachelipus rathkii
TATATATTATTTATCCGTTTAAAAAAATTAAATTCTAATAATAATAAAAAATATATAAAATTATATTATATTTATCCAAAAAAATTTGTACAGTTAATAAATAAAGTGATTCAAAATAAACCTATATAAATAGCAAAAAGAAATGATGGGAGTTTCAAAGAAAAATTAAAAGCTTACATTATTATTGAAAAACTAGCGAGTGGCTTATTGTGATCATGGATTCTAGGTCTTGACTGCTCAGGCACAAATTGAAGTACATTATGAGTGAGGAATGAAAATATTACTTTCATGCGATAGTTCGAGGTACAATTTCAGTGAAAGTGGCGAGCATGTTAGATGTGTACATGTTACTACCTCTCTTTATAAAACTCAAGAGAAATACCGATAAGGATTCTGCTATATACGTAAGATGATGTGGGTGTAGTGTAGAGATGGCTACGATATGTTGAAAAGTATGATTATAATTTTGGTGTTTTGTGAAGGAAGAATGTTAGCAGTATTTGTTTGCGGGCTTGAGTAAGATAGTGCTGCGTCTACTCTTTTGTTGCGTTCCGTCCTCCGTCTGCGTATATTGTCTGCTCCTCCATGTTTTTATCGTGAGTATAGATATATATACTACTAGTGCTTAGACATAACTTTCGAGTCTTAACATCTCCATTGTTGTCTCATCAAGTCATAGAAAGTCTACTCACTTAGTTTTACGTGTCGATTTAACCATCTTACTTCTTTTGGCATAGCCTAAACAAATCATAGACTCTCTCAGCACATTATCTATAACTTTCATGGGATATCTACTTTGCTCAAATAAATAGTAATAACTTAACATTCACATAGCCTCCGCCCTCACAGATACATAAAATAACAACTCGATACTACCATTTCTACATTTATTATCTTCCATGATGACACACCCATAACCACTTGAATCTAATTAATAATACCCTCTTTTTTATATAATCGAAATTAATTAATATAATATATAATTAAATTAATAAATAATATAATATAATAAATAATTTATAATAATATATAATTAATAATTAATATATTATAATTTATTATATATTAATTATTAATTATTTATTATTAATTAATTATTTATTAATTATATTTGATTTATTATATAATTAATTATTAATTATTAATTATTTATATGTATAATTTATAATTAATATTAATATAATTATTAATTATATATTAATTATTATTATTATTCTTTATTAATTATTATTTTTAATTATTATATTATAATTATTTTATTATTAATTTAATTAATTAATATTATTATTATAATTATTAATTTTATAATTATTATATTATTATTATTTATATATATTGTCTCATAATTACCTTCCGCAAAATGACCATAAATGACGTCCGTTAGTTAAGAATTGAGCTCTGTTCTCTCTTGTTTAGAATGGCTTAATAAACACTGGAACCTTAGTGTATAAGGATTCTTAATAATCTTTCATCGTCTAAAAACTTAGCAACTCAGAAATATAACTTGTTCTTCGACTTCATCATTGGATACGATGACATCCTTGTTCTCGAAATGACCCTCTCGGTGGTAGAAGACACAAATAGGTTTTTATTTAGTATAATGTATTAAAAGAACCATGTTATCATCATTTTAATCCTCAATATATATTCAACAACTTCTAAATCAATGTTAACATTTATGGAGGCAATCCCAAGCAAAGGTAAATAACTTGTTATTAAATTTCTTGCTTGCTATTATTAGTTCAGGTAAAGACAATGTACTGAAATGATTTAAAGCCTCCCTCTGTCCTCCCAAAATTTCCTTCTCAAAAGAACTAGATTGTGCGAATCCTTGCAATATACGCAAAGATTGAATCGAGTGGTTATACATTAGAAGAATATACATCTGCTTGGCATTAAGAGTTTCACTGAATACGAAATTTGTCTTTGTCTGTATTATTTTATTTATATGTCGTGAAGCTTTATTAGAAAGTAATAGAATTTTGAGGTGTTTTCACTTTATGAGCAAGCGAGCGAATATACCATACCCAGTGCGTTCATGTGAAGAGGTTACGTTCGAGGGGTAAAAACTTACACCTTACTTATTAGAATCCTACAACATTCATCAGTTTATCAACGCTTGGTTAAACTAGATCTCTTTCTAGGGAAAATATGACTGTAGGTTCATCAAATATCATTAACGAACCACTTATTTTTCTCTTTAGATTTTAAAATAATATTCTATAACTCTCCCTATTCTTTTATATTAGGGAATTTTGTGAGAGAGTATTGTTCTTGTGAATAAATGAGATGATTGTGGATACATTTTTTATATCCACTATGACTGCTAGTATTACTAATTGATCAATATGTACCTATTATCTTGAGTTAATGATGTTTGATGAACCGTGTAGAATTAAAATATCGTCCCAATACTCCCCTCCAATGTTATTATAGTTCGCAAAATCTCGATAACCGTAACGATATCTCCATACTTAGATGGAAAACCAAACTACTTACATATATTATAGGACTATTACTAAGCGAATATTATGACTTGCGCGTATTTAGTGGGAGTCATCTTTTAGTAGATCGTGGATATAAGTTTAAAGAAAATTAAAATCAAAGATACTAGTTTATGTGTTTTTTTTACTTCATTCTTTATATTATAATATTTTTTATACACATATATTTATAATATATTTAAAACCCAATATCACACCTATCAGCCAGAAATTACAGCTTGTTATTAATACATGCGATACTACAGTGTATACTAATATAGGTTATTCTCTGAATAGTAGTTAAAATTTCTATTAGTCTCAGAAACTGATATAAACGTGGCAGAAAGACTTCGATCAAGTACGCGAAAGATAATGCATTAACGTCGTTACTCATAAACGACACCACATTTAAATGTACGAAGTTAACTACTGAGAAATCTACGTTAAAGCTAATGCTTAGTGTAGTTTACTAACAAATCAAGATTATCTTTTTTTCTTCTTACCGTTATATCTATAACTTTTATATATAAGGTACTCTAAAGGTGTTATTAATATCTCCATTGGTTACGTGTATTTTTATTATTATCTACAAATATTCGCATAGTGTAGCTCACAGAATAGTTAGACCGGTAAAACTAGGAATATTTTAATATCAGTTGTTTTTACAACCGACAGCCACAATTAGATACACTTGAACCAGTAGGTTCATACCCGCCCGACATTTATATTTACACTCATTTATTCTCAAAAAATGTACTCTATTCTCAACTAGTTAGTCAATATATTTCACAAGTATTATTTCTTAACATTTTATAATTCAAAAATTCATTTAAATTTTTACACTCCTCATGTGAGCCCAAAATGAAATATCTGAGATGCACTTTTAGGAAGCGTTCATAAATTTTAGAGATACTAACATAACTCAGAGTCTAGTGGAACAGTAAAGGTTATACATGGATATTTCTGATTTTCCCCATATAGAGCTTTGAACATAAATATAATGCTAAGGACTCCCTCTTAAATATTTCTCATCACAATAAAATTATTTTTTTGAATTTTTAATTGTAATTTAAATCTAGTTTCAATAATAATTATTCTATTGTAAGAATCAAACTCTGAAGATGTCGAGGTTTACGGACGAAACCGGTCAGATACTATATAAAAGTTAATAAATATGTCTTATTAAATTAATAATTGGTAAACATAATTCTCTTTAGATAGAAAGTTAAGAAAAAGAAATCATTATTTCAGTGCCTTCATAGCTATTAGATATAGTATATATATATATTAATATATATAATATATATATATTATTATATATTATATAATAATATATATATATATAATATATAATATATATTAATATATAATAACCACTGTATATATAAAATCCGTATTAAGAGTCAATATTTAGGCCTAGAAGGATATAAATTTATAGTGAATTTAAAACAATCTTTAATATACATAAAAGAGGTAATTTTAAAAAAAATACAGCTATACACACATAATAAAATATAACATAATAATAATTATTTATTATTATTATTATTGTATTTAGTGTAAAGAATAAATTAATATATATTTATTTTTTATTAAGAATATAAAAAAAATCTAATATTAATAATAATCTTTTTATTTCAAAAATTTTATCCATTATTTAATATTAATATTTAATTATTATTATATTATTATTTATTATTATTTATTTTATATATTTATATTATTATATTATTAATATATTATTATATATTATTTAATTTAATATTATTATTTATTATTCTATTCAGTTAAAATAGTTAAATGACATTGATTGATTATATTACTCGAAACGACAGTGCGATAACCGGGAATACTATGTAATGGTTATTATGAGTAAAGTGTATAGCTATCGTGCTGTTTTATTGGTAGAATAAATATTAATTTTAGAAATAATAAATCTTTCATGTTTTACCTTGTAGACTATCACATATTATGAATAATACTACATTAATATATTAAGAAGAATAGCTTTTCTCGATGATAAATGATTGAGTTCATAAAAATTCAATCTCATATTAAAGCAGAAATGAGTAAAATTTTATCAAATTCATATACAATAGTATATATATATGTTACTTTGGTCGAGCCTCTAGAGAAGCATCACAGATACCATATTTCTATCTTCACCGACCAAAGAGCGATTAAAAGCCAAAGGTCAAGGGACCCTTGAGTAACAAGCTTACCTGGCGAATGTTGTCTCGAATTTCTTGAACCACTATTGCTAGTTGGATTAAGTGCTCAAATAAGTTTTCATCACAATTATAGGAAAGACTTTTGAACATTTAGCACGTAGCAGCGAAATAAATAGTCCTTTAGAACAAATAAAAAACAAAAACATATTCAGCAAAACAATAGCGAACATCACAATACTATACAGCATATACATATGGCGTATATAATCATGTGTGGAGTCATGGTAAAATTTATAACATATTATGGAGCGAAGATGCGGTCAAAAGCAATCAACATAGAGTAGAAAGAGAATAATAAATAGGTGATGTAATTTATACTTATAGGTAATAAGTTTTAAAATATGCAATTTATTCGGATAGGGCTCAGATTAGAGTAGCTCTCATTTCGACTGTGGTAAACATGGTCTTAACTAATAAAGTAGAATTCGCCATGTGTGGTATATATCTTGTCCTATTGTCTCTCTCTCTGAAACGCGTTGAAGGATTCGACACAAGCGTGTATTGTGCTTCAAATCTATCTTATCACTCGTGCCCCTCAAAGTATTGGTAGATTGCTCGGAGAGCCACAAGGATCTCGCTTCTTAACCAAGCACGTGCTCTGGGAAATATTGCGAGTTTATGATTCATAGTGTTCACGTGCTCTCCATTCCTCGAGAGGGTCATGCTCTACGACTCGCTTGTCTTCGGTTGTTGTTTGCTCATGAAGGAGTGAGTGATGTCGCGCAGTCTACATTTCAGAGGGGTGTCTTACCTGGTCACACTTTCTCTTTCTCAATACTCGGTTAAGCTATATGTGTGTGGCAGAGATACTCTGTTGCTGCTCGCTCTTCTCTCATAAGAACTCGCGCACTCTCCATTCGTGACTTCTCCTCTCGATGTGGAGCCCCTCCGAAGTTATTTATGCTCTGCGATGTAGACTATCCTTTTTATTCGAAATCTCACAATATTTACATGTTATGAACCCAAGAGAACTGTTATATAATTAACGTTTAATTCTGTGTAGACAGATGCTCAAAAGAAATTATAAGAGGCTGAGTATAAATAATTATTATAGAAATACTTAATAAATAAATATAAAAAAAAAAAAAAAATAATAAATAAAAATAATAAAAAAAAAATAAAGAGAAAAAAAATTAAAGTCGGGTATAGAATAATTTTATCAGTTTTCTTTTCAGTGATAACACTAAGGTTTTTTATCGATAATCTAGCTAGATGGACGACTATTCTCATTATAAGACAGGTCCTAATTAATTAAACTCTGATATTGATATGAGAGAGATGAGTGCCAAGTTTTATGATAAGATTATATAAATTAAAATTACTTTTCAGAAAAATCGAGCAAAAGGAACGAAAATAATGATTACGGTGTGTAATGTATATTCTACTCGCTCAGCAAAGTTTTGTCAGAGTTAAATGAATAATAAATAACTATGCTGGACCTCAATCACATCAGAGACCTCAAAATATTTATAAGTGAGTAATAAGAACGATTTATCCCACAATTTTTGTGCGAGTAGTTTTAATTTTGTTATGATTTGTATTATAACATGTTCAACCTATAGAACTCACTCTAAATGAATGTATATTACTACAACTTAGTTCAATACTTGATATTCATATTTTTCCTGAGAAGCGAATGTCGAAATGGTATAAGATGAGGCAAAAAAAAAATATATATATGTTTTTTTTATCGTTTTTTCTTTGTTTGATCTTTTTTTTATTTATCTTAGTCTCGATCTGTATTACTCATAGTGACTCCAATGAGCTTTCGCAGCAATTATTGATCATTCCATGTTGTTTTCTCAGTATACACTGGGATCTGAACATGTTTAGTAGTGTTGTTTGCGATGAGGGATTGTAGACTCTCTTAGAAGACTTGTAAACCCTTCGTATAAATAAGTAGCATGCATTGGTGGATACTTGACTAGACTAAAGAGACAGTGTTCAATAACGAGAATTTAGACATATACATGTAATATGTATGTACTTCTATGCATATATAATAATATATAAAATATATATAGTATTATATATATATATATATATATATATATATTATATATTTATTATATATATAGTATTAATAATTAATTAATATATTATATATAATATATATATATATATATATAAGCATATTAATATCATAATATATATATATATTATTAATAATATATATATATTTATATATATTATATTATATATTTATATATATATATATATATTATATTATATAATTATATATTAATAAGAATAATTTAAATCGGATAGAATCTCATTACAATTTAATTATGTTTGGGCAATGTATTCAATGGATCGGATTTCCTTGGTGTGATCCTTAGTACTTAATGCCTTTTTAATAATAAACGAATCAGAATGATTATTAATAAATGTCATACCAAGCTATTATTAATAAATTTAATAAGATATTACTCTTTTCACTTAATTTCTGTATTCAATTGGTGTGAAGTACAAAATTCTAATATTATATATATATATAGTAATATATATATCCTTTGTAGTAACTTAACAACGTTTAATTATAAAGAAAAGGTAGGTATTTGAAGAGATAAATATAGACTACGAAAAAAGATATAATCTCAATTATAATGCAATGGAGTTGATACTATTAATCGCGGCTCTGCGCATATCAATTTATACTGTGCATTTGTCAAATTCTTTAGTATTTGTGGCATTTATTCATGAGTTATCAATATATATATGTAAAATACTTTTTTTTTTATATTATGTTTATTATTGTTATAATATTACTCATCATAAATCGAATAAAGTGTGAAACGTATAATATTAAATAATATATATATATATATTATTGAAGATAATATTTAATTATATAATATTATATATATATATATTAATATATATATTATAATAATTTAATTAATATATATAAGATATATATTAATATATAATATATATATATATATATATATATAATATAATATATTATTAATATTATATATATTAAATTATATATATCATTACCGTTATAAAACAGTAGGTACAATTCGGTATCAAAATTCAGGCTAATGGTAAAACGCAAGTGTTTGCTTAATGAAGACTTTTTATTTTTTTATTATTTTATTCGATATTTAATTAATATATTTTATTATAATGTTAAGTGAAGCGCCCCCAACCAATATCTGCAATAAACTACAAAGTACAAACCCCTGCCAAACGTGAGAAAAATAATTATTTGTTTTATTATGAATATCTTAATTAGATATAGAGTCTAAGCATACATAATAGTCCCATAAATAGAGCAGAGGACGAAAGGAATATTATGAAAAACCGGAATCTCTGTGACTCGAAGGACTATAGCCTTCATATCCAAACGTAGTTTTATGATTGTGCTGAGGTCGCAGTTGTTCCAATATTAAGTAGGCTTTACACATCAATAATCTCAATTTTACTAATTATGTCTACCATACTATAATTCAATCTATCATTTTAATAGATTGTATTTTATTAACTTAATGAGAAAGGAGACTCGTAGTCGAATGAAGTCAGTTTTCTTATATTATATATCAAGTGAATACTAGTTAATAGTATAGAATACATACCTATCTATATATTATATAAATGGAAATGTTCTTAAATCTCTGTTGTGCGCGTTGCTTGTTTGATATAAACACTGGTTATAGTGATTAAAAAACCAAATATACAATAAAATTGATGGTTTTCCGCGTGATTTTGCTATAATACTTAATATACCTCTTTCATACGTGTCATAACAGGATCTCACGAAAAAGTGAGTAATTATGTGAGACCTCTAGCTTTCTTCGCATACTGTGATGATCATTTTCTTTATTTCTGATAGCGGTTGCCTCTATTATCTTTTTTAAATGTCGTATATAGTTATTTACAGTATACTATCAGAAGATTCTTCTTTTGACGAAGGCTTTTAGACATGTTATAAATAATTTCATTCTCTTTCTTTGTGGAGAGGTCGGCTTCTTATTTTCTACTACGTGTGTGCTCTCTCTCCTTTTTAAAAAAAAAAAAAAAAAAATAGATCTGCTCCATATGAAATGAACTTGTTATTGAACTGCAAATTCAGTCAAGGATTTTCCTTCTTCAGCCTTTGACTAGCGTTTAACTGATAATTCTCACATACCTGAGATTACAAAAACAAGTTAGATTTACTTCCAAACCCTGTTTGATATATATAGTTTAGAAAAGCAAACAATTCAAAAGTCAGGTCTTATTTATTTTTTTCAGTCTGTAAAAATAATTGCTATACTACTCGTCTTAGAAACAATAACTTTGTTCTAACTTTCTCCTCAACAGCCTTTTTTTCACAGGCCAATTTATTAACGAGTATATATTTCTCTTGAAAGTCTTTGAACAAAATAATTCGCACAGAATATCTATTCTCAAACGAATCAACACATTTACAAATTATTAACCACTATCCTGTCGAAAAATATTGTATCATCTTAAACCTCAAGTACTTACCATAATAATCATAATCCTATAAATACAAACTATAACTAAAATAATATATAAATTATATATATAAATAACAATATAATTATATATAAGTAATATATAATAAATATATAACTATATAATAATATATATATATAATATATATTAATATACAATATATAAACTAAACTATACTATATGTATGATAACGTGTCCGTAGCTTAGTCCCTAGTCTGGTCGTAGTGTGCTAAGCTAACCGTCGCAGTGTGTAATAGATATTTACTTTTAACAGACTCTTATTCGAATACGTATTTATTTGGAATTTCATATTAAACAGACAATAAAGGGACTCTTTGTGTTTCAAGCCAAAATCTGCTTTGAAAGTTTTCCTTTTCTTTTTTATAATAAAATTTGATTTTAATTTCAAAAGATTAGAAAAAAATGGGAAAAAAATTTGAAGCGTGGAGATGTGATTCGATATAGATAGATAGATAGATGGATCGATAGATAGATAGCTTGAAACAGTAACATTTCTAAGGACTCGATCTCCCTATGTGTCGTAACCTCGATGTCTAAGTTCCCGAAATCTAAAAATTTTTGTGAAGACTCGATTAAAAAAAAAAAACCCCAAAAAAATTATGCGATCGGGAACTTAGACATCGAGGTTACGTCACATAGGAATATCGAGCCCATTGAAAAGATACTATATGAAGGAACACCGAGTTTTAATACGCTTGAACTTTTTTCGAAACCAATATATGCTACTATTATCTCTTCCCGAGATCTGATGAAACGCCACTTACGGCATAGATGATAATATTGCCTCATTATTATTATCTGTTATCTGGTCGTATTATAAGCCCTATTAATACTTCTTAATACCTAAGATTTATAACAGCACAGAACTTATTTTTTTTTAAAAAAGGGACTACATAATTCTTATCTGAATTAGAGTGCGAGCGTTTTAAATCTCATATACACAGACATTTACTAGTCTGATAATATGTACCTATACAATCATGACACCTTCAACTATATCTTTAATAAACATTCAATTAGATTAAGAGTGCTCAGAATACATGTATTAAATAATATTTTTCACTAACTTAGCAACCAAGCACCTATAACAGACAACAACAATACTCTAACCAGCTCTCCCTCGCCGTATCAAGACCACGACATTTTTATTATCAATATTTGCTAATGACTTTGTATATAGACTCAAATAAAAACGACGTGTCCAACGTCTTGATTTGAACAAATATTACTCTCTTAAACATGACCATAATCTTTGACGAAAGCCGTTTATATTTACTTCATTATTTCAGTTTCGTAAGAACAATGCATTAATTTAAAAGAGCGAACGAAAAATATCATGTTAACTTATAGGGCTCTATAGTGCATACATCATATCTAGCCAGAGGTTATCCCTTCTGTGTTATCTTTTGCGATTATAGTATGAACCATCTTTGACTTGTGAAAATAAAATTGTACTATAATAGTAATTTAAGGCTATATGTAGTTGAAAATACTATTATTTACCTACTACATTAATTCTATGCGTTAAAAGTAGTGTTTTGGATATAATCAATAAATTTATTTCACAGTAGAACGGTTATATATAATTTGTCTTAGACTGTGTGTTAATAATTGCGTGAGTGAGATAATATGATAGAGAGTTAATTATTATATTTTACAAAATATAGAGAATATACAGAAGAAATATATACTCGTTAATTGAATAATAGATATTTCAGAGATTGAGTGAAATTCCGAATTGTGCCGCGTGAGATAATAACGAATTCTTGTGTTTGGAGAGTGAAATACATACGAATAACACAATACTTTATTGCGTTTCGTAAGACAGTGATCTAGTTCTCATAGGGACCGATATATCATATCTTTAAGAGATCTACTCTCAATTTTACGATATCATATAGCCACTCCGTATTCGCTTTAGTTGGTGTGAAAGTGTAGTCTCTAAACTATCATGCATCTTGAGTGAGACAATATGCTACAGCAGAGGAATTTAGAAGTGGATTTAAGATATATAATAATATGTGTAACTATTTGGTGCAATTTGATTCCATCCCAGTGTTGTAATTCATCATTTGTAAATTAAATTTTTGTATACTTTTTACAGGAAGAATATCTGTAATATATCAGTTTAAGCTCTCGTCTCTGTTCAACTGTCTGAAGAAAGGGAATTTTGCTGAAAGTAGTTTTCGAAAAGTGTTGTCAATTATAGTGATATTAATGGTTTATGGTTTTTTTGTGTTTTATTATTTTTTTTTTTATAACTACTCAGCAAGGTAATGTAGTCACAAGCTATACTGCAAACAGAAAAGAGACAACAGGATGAAGGGATATTCTACTTTGCTGATGATGTTGCCAGCCTTAAGCAGTTTCGTTCTTTCATTGATCTCAGTTACAAACGCGATTATCTCGATAATAGTGTGACTTATAGACGCATCAGAGTATTTTGTTGTACAATTATTCTGTCTTTATTATACAAGAAAAACCATGCTAATAAATATAAACAAAGTAGTCGAGCTTCTCTTAGAATCGATAAGTCACAGCAGCAAATTAACATTACTCTTAATATACAAACGTATCCTTGACAGGAGATCTGTTAAGGTTAATTTCCTTATTCGGTGTAATATAAAAATATAAAAGGCAAAATAATGTGCAAAACATCTCACTCGTATATAGCGTTTACTTTAACTGACAGTTCGTGGTTATATAGCATGTCATAACATGGTGCGCGCGACAAAAAACATCGGGTTAAAAACATATATCCATTTAAATACGACGTGTACTACCATCTGTATATAAACGATAACTATTCTCCTGTAATAATATTTTCTATGTTTGTACACTTATTCTAGAATACCATATAAAGACTCATTAAGGCGAATATCCTTTATATCAGTATTTGAATAATTAGTAGAAGTGATCATCATTTAACGATAATTATTTGCAGCGATGTTGTGTACATATCAACTGCATATAATGCGAGACAAATGACTATATGATAATCTTAATCATGATAGTTGTCCCTCAGCAAAATACACGAGTTCTAGAGATTTTCAAATAATATTGCTTTCTCACCTGATCTCTCTATTGTTTTTTAGATGACTTCTAGATACCGTTTACAACAGTAATATACGAGCATTAGTTATCATTATATTTCTGTGTTCATACCAACTATGACGTTTGCATACTTTATTCTATATCTAGTTCTAGACATCGCATTAATCGTAGTAATAAAAACGCTCACCAAAACGTTAAAAGAATTTCCATTTATATATCATATTGATATCATAATACAGATAATAAATACAGTAATTTAAGATACTAACTACTTAGATACTCAAGATTATAAATATATTAGTGAATATTCCGTTACGTATAGGGCTGAAGACTTAATTTTAGTACGTGTTTTGCTCTATAGATTTTGACCCAATAATAACAGAACGCAATACTCTAGAATCATTTAGTTTATTATGTTATTTATTTACGATATTAGAAGAATACCCAATTTTCTAAAAATAATTATATTGTTTACCTGCAGTTTATAAATTGAAAAATAATACTAGTATACTTATCAATAGTTTATTATTATAATTATAAAACTTAATCAGTGGATGCGGATGAGGATGTTTGATATATATGAAAGTTGAGACCATAATATTTAGTCTTCCCACTCTCTATCCCTCACAGATTCTGTTGTGGAGCTTATTCTCTCTCGGCTCTAACACAAAAGGTTATCTTATCTGTCTCTACTTCTTTCATTTTTATACATTTTCAATAGCATATCTCCAAATATTGTTGTTACCATTTTTGATTAATCTTTGACAAATAGGCACTAGTCTTCTAATATCTCATCATCTCCCATTGCAATAAATCTTAAAGATTAATTTTTAATATTATTATAAAATAATATATCGTTCGTATTTTAATCATACTATTAAAAATTTTTAGTTGTCAGTATCGTTTTCAAGACCGACTTAAGCATATTTGATGATCCCTTGAATTTTGGCTCGAATTGCCCTGTTATTTATATCTGGATATATATATATATTATAATATATATATATTAATTAATATATTAATTAATATATATATATTAATTATATTATTAATTATATATATATATAATATTTTATCAATATGCATATAAATTATAATTTAATATTTATATTATTAATAATATAATATACATTGCATTAATTATATATTTAAAATGATCTTATAATTATACCAATGATTTATACCATAAATTTAATAACAATAAAACAATATTAATATATAAATATTAGCCCTACGATTTCAGACCGCTTCCGGCTGGGAGCGCTTGCCAGAAGCAAAATCTTGGCTCTTTTTTGGCACTGGCACAATTCGTTCAAATGCATGATGCATATTATGGCCTCTCATCTCCGATTATAGTATCTTACATTATATTAATCGCTAATTCATTTTCATAATAATAATATATATTACTCAATATAGTATCAGAGAGTATATTATTTTCTATAGCTGTGACATTTTAAATATAGTGACAGATTTATATTCTAGTATAGTATACATATATATTATATTTAGGGCTATATTTATTAAATAATATTAGTTAAAAGAATGCATCTTCAGAATAAACACCTACAGATTCAACCCCTTACATCAAACTTGGGCGTAAAGAATATATCATCTTAAAATTTCGTGAGTATATAAAAATACTCATAAGTGCCTTAATCTGCACGCCGCATCATATCTGAGACCTTTGAAAGTCTAGTGGCTCAAAATAATAAGATCAGACAGATCAGCTTTATACAAGTTTATATTAGTAAGTATAAAAAATCACTATTTATTTAGTATATATTATCTAGAAGATAAAATTATTAAGTCTTGCAAAAAATACCTATATTTTACTCAAAGTAGTAGATCAATAAAACAACAAAATTATCATTTACATTTTTTCTCGTAATAACTACTAACACTATTTTACGGAGGGTATATCATGGTACATGATTTACTTATTATCACTAAAGACAAATGATTCCAAATATTACAGAATGATGTTATATATTATTAGCTCAAAATAACTTGTACTGATTATACATAGCGATTCAAGCTATTATTTTGTTCTACTTATAATGCCTTTTAATAATAATAGTAATTTATATATATATTAAATCTTCCAAAACTTGCCTCTCTCTTCCCTTTCTAATTTCAATATTATTTATATGGACCTGACTTAAGGAAGTCGTCATTTACAAGCTAGATAATTGTTCTGTGCAAAACCCTCTTTAGTTGTGTCACTGAAACGAACTATTCATATTCCTTGATTAGTTATATTTTATTTTTCTTATTATTTACCTTTATTCTATTATCTCTCATTTTATCTCTTATTTTCAGCTTATATTTTTTCCTCATATTTCTTACACGTGGTTATCGAGAGATGACTTCGACTCCTTGTAGAATTTTCCTTGGGCATATCATGATACTTCATTTCCACCAATGTAGGAAACTAGTAATAAAAAATATAAAACAAGATCAATATATGAAAAAAAATAACATAGAAAATAAGAAGGATCAAAAAAAAATACTGCCGTGAAATGACTACAAAAAGCATATCAGAGGCATATAAGGAGGGATACCTTCTCTATATGAGTAAAATATATTGTAAATTAAAATTCTTGAGTTTATATGTGGTAATAGAAACAACAAGAGACACAATACTAATAAGAGACTTATAATATTAAAAAATAGGACTATATTGATATATATAGCTGAGAATGGTAGGTGCGTGAGTACACATGAATTTGCAATAACTCAAGGTCGCACATAAACTATGCTTTGATATGAGACACTGATCAGTAACAATAATGCCAAATATTCCAGGTGACCGCTTTTTACATTTTGTTAGTTATGAAAAACTTAGCTTTTAACAGAAGAAATAGATTTGTATATATAAATGAATATTATAATAGCATAGTTTGCTAATCACATCTACGCAATATGTATGTGTAATATTCACCCTAGTGAATATATAAATATTACTTTAGAGATTATTCATTATGATATGTATATAGTACATCGACCCATAAGTAAAATTGTTTATTCTAGAAATTCTCCTATAATTATACTCATATTTATTATTGGTGAACTAGGTCATTACGACCGTGCCCTTAGAGGAGTTTGAGATACCCGACGGGTGAAAGACAGTCAAGGGGACGTTCTACTCCGATACCCCGTTATTGGTGTGACTGATGTGCTTGCGTAATTGCTTCGCTCTCTCTGGCCAGATCTAGCTCCTGCATTTCATACAACTCATTTCAGTAATCCGTGGGCGTTCGGTGGGACACTCTAACATTCCCTCGTTTCGAAGAGGGACCAGTTAATGTAGCTACTACGCCATTCGAGATGTGAAACACCTCCGCCGCTAATTCAAAAGGTCGCGCATTGACCATTTCGGCGTTTCTCATAGCTCACCTCGCTCGGGGAATTATTCGGATTGATTCCCTAATGCCGTCGGGGTAATCTCTTATTTGAAAAATACTAGCAATACAATTATTAATAAATGAAAATATCATAATTTATTATATAACGTGGAGTAACTCGAATTGACCAATGGTCTTTTCATCGAAAATAGAGACTCATCTGACTTCATATATACTGTATATTATTCTAAATATTATTGTTTTTTATTATTTCTCTCTTATATATGTTTATACTGAGTATATCGAATGTAAAATTTTTTACATGTATCTATTACAACTAAATAATATGTGCTATCCTCACCATATATCGGCCTAGCGTGCGCTCTTGTCAGTGTATATTTCAACATAAAATATTCGTTTTGGTTCTGTCTCTGTTTCATTATACGCACTGATCAATGATCGTGATCTCCAGCATACTATTCTACAGTCAATTTTACTCCTTTCGCAGGTTAAGATATAGTTAATTGATAGATATATTTTGAGTAATATAATATATTGGAAATAATTAGTATAATGGGAGACTCATTCTATGAGTAGAATCTGAACTAACATTAATATAATTATTATATAATTAATTATTAATATAATAATAATTGATAATATTATAATATATTAATATAATATAAATAATAAATTAAATAATAATAATAATAATAAATTTAACAAACTAATAATATAATTAATAGATAATAATAATTAAATATGTATAATAGGCGTTATTAATACTTTTTATGCTTACCAGCTCCCTAAATATATATTATTTTTATCTTATATTCATTCTATATTCTATATACTATATATATATATATATATATACCTATTAATATTTAATATAATTTAGTAAGAATAATTTATAAATAATTTCGAGTAATATAATAATATAATTATTACAATATAAAGAATATGAGTAAGTAATATATAGGTTTATTAGAATATAACGTTTTTTATATTATTTGTTTTTATTATATTTTATGAGGAAAAACACGCTTTCTTTTAAAACAAATGTTTTTTTGTGTTTTTTTTTTACGAATTACCTCTTTTCGCTAGTATTAACGCGATGTTTATAAAATTACACTACGCTCAGTTATCCAATAGTGTGGGGCCTAAATTATTGGACTTATCTTACGTATCAATTCTAGATATAATTAATACTCAGTTAACACTGAGATTAAAAAAATTTTAATAAATGTAACAAATTTAATGATTTTTAGATTTTTTTATATATTTTATAGTATTATTTTTTTATGAAACAATTTATTTCATATATATATTAATATTTAACATATAAATAGGAGAATTATATACGTATATTAAGAACTATATTAGTATAGTATTAATGTCCCTAGTGATTTGAGAGATATTAGTATATTTTATTGGAATAGTATGGCGATATATCGTACATTAGCTTTAATGGATATCATTCAACTAATGATAGGTATAGTGTGAATAATAATTATTATAAATGATATTATGATAATAATTATACAGGATTATACAGTCAAGGGGGAAAAACGGGTTAAAATTAGGCTTTTTTTTTGTAAGTCATGAAAAATCGAAATTTCAAGTTACACCCATGTTAATTCTTTGGTAGACAAATTTGAAACTTCAGGAATATTTTAAAAATTAGAAATAATTAAAAATGTTTGACTTTCATTATTCAAAGGATTTTGTGAAGATGCTGAGTGAAAATTTTTTTGGGGGTTAAACATCTCAAGTGCTGTTTATATTATCCATTTCTTATTTCTCGTACATTGTGACTTACTAATAATTAATGAAAAAATGTATACAGTATTAAACGTCTTAAAAATACAATTTAAAAGGTAAAAAAAAAAAAATGTAAACTTTCTAAGCTAGCCATTACTGAGCATCATATTTTTTGTAAAACTTTATACTGTACGCCGATATCTCGAAAACTACGATTACTTACAAGAAACATTAATATTTAGAATCAGCGTATAAAGCTTATTCGTGGAATGTTGTAAAAAAAAAAAAAAAGTAAAAAAAAAATAAAATAAAATAAAAAAATAAAAAATAAAAAAAAATTATTATTATTATTTTTTTAACAACATTCCTATAATAAGCTTTATACGCTGATTCCAAATAGCAATTTGGTTTTGTAGGTATCGTAGGTCTCGAGATATTGGCGAACTATAATGTAGAGTTTGGCCTATTTTTTTCACGTTCATAATTATCAAAATATAATATATAATACACAGTAATATAATACATACCTAGGTATTTATACTTATATTTATATAATAAAGGGAAAATATTATTAAAAACTAAAAAAAAAAAATTATTTATACATGGAAATATAGTTAAAATATAGTTACCAGTTTTACCCCGCTACCAGTTTTACCCCAAAAGTGAAACCACTTAATAACTTAAAAAATAATATCACTAAATACAATTACATACATGAAAACTCTTAATTTCACACCTTTTTATATACTGTTAATGCGAAATGATGATCTCTTCAGTCTTAGAGATGTGCAGACCTCAACGAATTTTTTTTGTTGTCAATATTTGTACACAAACATAAAATAAAAAAATTTTATAGATATTTCGGGGATAAAATATTATATAAGCGTTATTTAGTGTGTAGTTTTTTGTGAAGTCTCTCAATTGGTTGAGCTTTAATATGAGAATATAGTACTGTTCAATCTACCAAAAAACCTTCCCAATATTCTCATTGTGCTCAGTGCTTTGATCTTTTGAGAAATTACTCAGACGATTTTTTAATAAAAACTTACCGCTCTCCAACCACGAAATCCTTACGTTTTTCCGACTTTACAGTCAGACTCGGGGACATCTCAGCTATTGACTTGGGGTACATACGACATTAGTATAGTATGATATTAATATATACTGAGTAAAGTATATAGGTTATATTGTCTACTTTTATATATATAATAGTTATGATAAGATTTAAGCTTAAGGAAGAAGTATTTCTATGTTTTATATGATTACAGTAGTATTATAGTTATATATTATAACTGTTTTCTTGATAAGTTACGTTGTTAGATTTAATATATGTGGGCTCATATATAGTGTTATTAAATAATTTGCCTGACGTGAGCATTTTATTCTATACTTATTATGCTGTAAAGTACTTTTATGCATTTTTAGAAGTTGTAAAAAAAATTATTAATACTTATTCAGAGTATTATCTCGATATAATTGTCACTTATGTTATGATTTAGATAAAGTTTAGAACTAGAAAAATGGTTGTGAATTTAGGTTGTAGTGTGTTCTCCGTTAAATTGTAAAGGTATGTAGCATATACAGTGTTAATTCTATTTCGGTTTATTCTTTTGGCTTTCTAAACGGTCAAATGAGAAGATAGTATGCGAAGATGAGTTGAATTCTTCTCTCTCGGAATGCCGGAGAGAGCTTAATTGTGTAGATAATATGTTGATAAAAGCACTTTTCTTCTCAAACAAAGTGAATGTTATCCATATGTGAGAGGTATTTATCTAGAACTTGTGTGTGAGTAGGTTAGATGGTTATCTCCGCATAGTTGCTGAGAGAGTATGATTGATTTTGTGTTAGGTTAGAGAGAAGGGTTGGAGAATTGTAATGAATAGTGGTGTTTTGGAGACATTATCAGTTGGAACTTACATGTATGCCTCAGGAAAAGAAGTTCCATCATCATATTTGATTGTAATATCCAAAAAGATTAATTATATTATTTTCGAGATTATGAATTACTCTCATGATCTGTGATCTTCGACACTGCCTAATGGTAAGAGTGTCGTATTCGAGAAGCGAGGTATTTAATTGATATACCAACACATAACTTGTCAACATATGCATCCTTTCGTCTGTTATTCGATTCACTCAACAACAATAAATTCAAGTTAACGGTAGTCTTTCACTTCGATACCATCTCTACCTACACCAATCTAGTATACTTGCAGGTATCTTTACAATGGACATATTCGAACCACATAAACCGCTAATATAGAAATTTATCCTTTCTCACTTAACACATTCTATATTTATATCCTCCATCGTCCGCTCTCTACAGAATACAAGCGCAAATGCATAGGCTTTCAGACTGAGCTCAGTTTAATCATTTCTCCTGGCCAACACCCTCACTTTTGAAGCGTACCAGCAATGATTTATCGATATGCCATTAGCAAATGGTGTTTTTGGTTCAGTATACACGAATATATTAATAGTAGGTTCCTCATGTGGGTTTCGGATATGTCATTAGGAGGTGGATTAATATGGTAAAATGTGATAAATCATTATGTATTATGAATTATAATAATATCTATGGTTTATCATACAACGGTAGACATTATTCAGTAAAGAATAATGATACTATTTTCAATCATCCAGTAATAGTAATAAATAGCAAGTCGATTCTGAGTTATGCTTAAGTTATTAAGTGAGATTAGTTATTAACTATTAATGAGTTATATTCATTATTATATATTGACAATTAAACGATGAGTTATATTACTAAACTTAAGAACCTATATTATTATATTGGATATTGATTGGTATAGAATTATGAGTATATATTGTAATCATATAATAATTATATTTAGTACGTCAAATGGGAAACACTGTTTCGGTGGGTAAAACCGTAAGTTTATAAAATGTTGCTATATTTTGGCATAAGTGACAACCGCTATGGAAATTGGGGAAAGTTTTTGGTTAGTAAAAAGATCATAATATTATAAATTTATATATATCAATATAAATTATAAATAATTCTCAATAATTCATTTTTGAGGTAGTATTTCCATAAATCTTGGGGTAACAGTCATTGAATATTTAAATTTTTATTATAAGTTAAGTGTACGAAAATCACATAAAAAATGTATAAAAGATACTTGGAAAAAGAAAATAAAAGTATATTGATAAAGTAATCCAATTATCATAATTTTCGATAATAATAATAATAATAATAATAGATAATAATATAATAATAAATAAATTTAATAGTATATAATAAAAGGGATAAGAAGGTAATTGATGTATATTGTGATTATATATTATGATATAAATTTTAATTATTTATTTAGAGACGATTTTAGATCAATGTTTCACTTTTTGGTGTGTAATCTTAGTTTTTGTTAGAGTTATTATTATTTATTTTTTATTGATTATTATTATATTATTAGTTATTATTATTCTTATTCGGGAGGATTACAGAAGTTTATGTTGTGGGGATCGAATTATAATACTGCAAAGAGAGTAGTAATACGTTAATATTCTCTTAATGTACGAGGAATACATCAATTCTCACATTCTACTTAAGAACTAATCGATATTTATTATTAGCATCTATTATTTAAACCCAGTAAAATATGGGCGCATTGTAAATAATTATTTCCCTTTATATAGCAGTTATACCACAGTACAGGAAAAAGCGCCAAAATCCCCTTACCAACTTCCTGTAATTCATCATAAATTGACCTTGGTGAATAATATATCATATATATTTCATATTAATTATGAGCCGCCTGAATTATCAAACATACATGTGCCAAACTTTACATTATAGTAGCCAATATCTCGAGACCTACGATACCTACAAGAAAACATATATCAAATTATCTTGGACATTTTATCTCATGAGATAATAAGCCTAAGTCAGATTATAATCGAGATTGTGTTGTGTATATTATAGAAATATAATGATAAAGTAACTTGTCTTTTTGAAATGTGTTATATTTTTTTTTTTATATTATTATTTGTATTTTGTTTTATTTATTTTTTATTTGTTGTAACGAACCATTCTACGATAAGCATGTTATACGCTTCCTTCTTATAATATGGATAATTGGTTTTGATTTGTTGACTGAGTAATTTGTTCATCGAATATGTATTTTGTAAGCTTATTAATATTATCTCGATGAACGATTACTCTTAGTTTTTTACTTTTATATTAAGTTCTCAATTTTATTGACCTCGAGAAAAATTATGATTTGTCTTCTCTTTTTAGTAATTTCATGAAATTGTAGTGATTATATTGTTTTATAACATTTGTCTTTTTTGTTTATCCTAATTTATTTTATATTAAGTAACGTATGTTTAGATTATACCTGTGTATGATCTATTGACTTTTATTAAGTTATAAGATATAGGTGAAGTATTCACAAGATGCAAGTAAACTCGAATGTGGGAATATAATATAATATTATAAGGTTTTAACACGCTGTTAACCGTCTACCTTATCCTCGGGTTTTTTACACTCCTCCCCAAAAAAATTTTCCTTAATAAATTTTCTTCTTCTTTCTCCGCAAAATAAAAAATTATTACTAAAAATAGTGTTGCAGTTATGAATTATAAAGGGTGAGCTTGCAAAAAGCATGTTAAAATTGACGTTATCTAAATTTCTTTTAAAATAATATAATAATAATAATAATAATAATAATTTTAATAATATAAACTAAATTTAAGGTAAAGTTTAGAATAAGCAGCGATAATAAAATAACATTATATAAGATGATGTAATAATCAATAATTAATAATAATCATAATAATAATAAATATATAATGAATAATAATGAATAATAATAATAATAACTAAATGTAATATGACGTGAATAATCAGACTTGAAAATGTGTGGATTTGATCAATGACATTTGAATTCTCATAGAAATTATTTTAAGCAAAAAAACATAAAGACCAAATAAAATTTTACTCTCGTTTTCCCCCATTGATGGTATATATAATATATATATAATATATATATATATTATATATATAAAAAATAAATAATTTAATATTGCTATCCTCATTATTTTAAACTAGCACTTTTTAGAATCTATTAACTTAACTATCTATAACCTTTTATACATACTTATTTAATCTATTAATTATACTTAACTACTAATCATAACTACTACGAACTTACATATCTTATATATTATTTAACTAATATTACATACTACTACTTATACATTTAATTTATAGCTAATACTAATCTACTATTATACTGACTTACAATCTATATTATACATATCACGTGTATTAGAGTTCTAATATCTAGCTTCTAGAAGGACTGGTAATTGGGTTACTGACTTGGACTTATTAACTTTTACAACGTCTATCTTAAAAATCATACATTAACTAAATTGTAAGTTAGTAGTAGTAAGTAGTAAAGTAATAATAAATAATGGTAATTTTATAATAAAAAAAAACTAAATAAAACATGATTGTTTTCAATAATAAGTGTTTTTTATATAAAAAAGAAATTAATTATTAAAAAAAACTGTGAATTCTTTGAATCATAATAATTATCAAAAGTGTTAATATACTATAACTAATAATATCATAATAATATATTT
This sequence comes from Trachelipus rathkii, assembly GCA_015478945.1. Taxonomy (NCBI): domain Eukaryota; kingdom Metazoa; phylum Arthropoda; class Malacostraca; order Isopoda; family Trachelipodidae; genus Trachelipus; species Trachelipus rathkii. Next base: position 27,975 of record JABUQX010024252.1, read on the forward strand.
AAATAATATATAATATATATATATAATAATAAATAATTAATATATAAAATATTTATAAAATTAATAATATAATATATATAAATTATAATATATATAATAATAATAATAATAATATTATAAAATAATAATTAATAATACTATCTTATTATAATAGTATCATAATAATTAAATAAATTAATGATTAAATTAATAATATTAAATTAATAATAAATAATAATAAAATAAATTATAATATAATTAATAATTTAATATATAATATAAATATAATATAATATAATAATAATTATATAAATTAATAAGTAAAGTAGAATAGAAGAAGAAGACTGAAGAAGAAAGTAAGAACGAAGAAGAAGATATAAGTGAATAGAAAGTATTAATATAGAGATAAGAAGAAAGAAGAAGAAGAAGAAGAAGATAGAATAAATGATGGGTTCAGCATCAGTAGAAAAGCCCACAGAATGACCAGTATCAATACAAAAGAGCAAAGATAGACAAAGTATAACGAGAGGAAGAAGGAAGAGTACAGTTGAATGAGAAAGAGAAGATGGGTACAATAAAAATAATAGTTAAAATGTATGATAAGAAGAAAAAGAAAAAGAAGAAAGAAGATAAGAAGATAGATCTCAAGAAAGACCTACAGAAACATACACCATGGCTACTCGCAGAAAGACATAGTGAGCATGCATTCTCTTCTGCAAGGCTAGTCATTCTGTTGTTTATTAATTTTTGTATCATAGATAATATAAAATATGTGCATCTTGCCAAAATGATGAGATATTGAATTAATAAAAGCAATAATAATATATGATATGTATTTTTTGAAATAAGTATTAGTTTTAAATTTTTATCGATTTTATGACGTATCCTATAGGATAATACATATTATCTTTTCTCTTTCAAACTAATTTAGAAGGCACGTATGCTTATTCTAATTTAGTTGATCTCTTATTATCAACTAATAAGATTATAAGCCTACCATTATGTTGGTGTATGTTATTTGTGTTTGATGTGCTCACCGCTGCAAGATGTGGCAGGCATAGTGACGGTATTGCTCCTCAGAACAGTTTCCTTGCTTTCTCCTTTACGGGGCCAAATACGAGCGGATCCATATTAAGGATGTTCATGCTCGCCCTTCCCACTGGGCGAAAGTCTGAACACTCGAATAAGCGCTCCGCTTGCTCCTTGCTATCTTAGGGAGTTTCTTGGTCCGTACCCATCAGACATGCATGAGTTGCCTTCCGACCGTCCTGCGCCTGACAGGATGTTGGGTTATTGAGAGTAATCTTCTCTCTCTCCTCTTAGTCTTCCCCGTCGGCTCGAGCCCCAACTGGTGTAATACCTGCTACAAAAATATCTATGTGATTGATTCAAGATCACTACGTTATCTTTAAGAAGACTGATGTTATCTATGCGGTTAGAAATCTCAAACTCCTATTATTGAATTACATGTTATTCAGATAGTTTCAATTAGATATTACAGTGTGTCTTAGACAGATATGTTCTATTGCTCTTATTTATATGGTATAAACATTCATAGCTGTAATTAAAATTCCACAAATTTTCTATATCATTAACATTAAAAGAGATCCGTCTTGTATATATATATATAAGTAACATGACATTGTATCTATGCAGGGGTAAACATTATATTATCAATTAAGTATTTATTTACAGTTTTAATTCATTTACAGTTTATTAGATCATAAAATAAAATATCAATGCGGTAAACATCAAGACTATTTATTACAGGTTAAGGCTGATGTAGTCAGCTCTCTGTGATTCCACTCAGCTCACACCCCTCCATAAAATAGAATAGGACTGGATGTGATTTTGTGCGTCTCATCTTTTTTTTTCTTTTACATTTACTAATGACCACTCCAAGATATTTACACACAGACTCTGTTACCTCTAATATTGCTGATTTCATGTTCCCTGTAGTCTTTTGTAGTTTCGATATGATATTTATGTTCTCTTTATTATTTTTTTTTTTATATTTTTTTTTATGTTTTTTTTATCTCACTCTTTTTCTTAATCGAAGAGGTTAACTACAGTGTGATTTCCTTTCCCGAGATATAGGTCATGATGAAGTATTTTCCCCCGAGGTGAGCTTTGATAATTTTCGTACTTGTATACAGAGCATTGTCGGAATCATTTCTCTCTATGAAGGACGTGGTTTATCTAACTCTTTTCTTGAATATGAATTACTCGTATGTTAGCTGTTCCAACTATTATCTCGTCATTAAGTAAAGGTGAACTATAATTTCCACTTCCGATTCATCGGTAATAGTGAAGAAATTATCTAATTATTATACTGTTATTTCTGTTGAAATCGTTTATAATTGACATAAGGTTAATGTGCCGATTTAACTTATTATATGTGTTTTACATCATAAATTTATATCTGGTGTAGCCATAAAGAAACAATGTTTATATACCCATGTATGGATATTACAAATGTTTATTGAACAACTTTAATATTAAAATTAAATAATAAAATTAATAAATAAATTAATTAATATAATAATAATTAATAATATATTAAATTATAGCAATAATAATAATAATAATACATAATAATATAATAATTAATAATTGACATTAATATATAAATAATAATAATTAAATAATTATATTATTAAATAATATAATAATGAAATAAATTAAATAATGAAATAATTTAGAGTAAATAATAATTATAATTAATAATAATAATAATAATAATAATATAATATATAATAATATAATAAAATTCTACTATTCTGTTTTTACATTTAATATGAAATTAAATAGATATTATTATAGTATAAAAGGATTGAAAAACAGTGATTAGATTTGTCGTAGATCTCACATTATCTATATTTAATATATGAGATCTTATAGAAATTAATATAAATATCGAGTGCTCATTGATCTCTTTTACAATAAGAAGTGGTATTGGTATAACACATAAAATATAAATTAGAATAATAATATTATTCTATGGTAATTTATAAGTAAAAAAAAAATGATACACAAATTTATTTATATTATTATAATATTATACTCTAGTACTTTATCGTATTATATAGGTATAGGAATTTTATGTAAGTTCGCTGACGTTAGAATTGACCTTTAATAATAATGAGATGTATAATAATTGTGTGTGTGCGTTACCATCATATTTGATATTGAGGTTAAGTGGATAGTTATAAATTTTATTCTGAGCACAGGACACTTAGGACAACTTGGTTACAATAGCCTGGGTGACATATTTATGTCTGATAATAATAATGGCTTTGATGATTTTGTGCATTACTAATGCAATGAGAAGGCATTTTTATTTAATATTATGAATTAATATAAATATTAATATAATTAATAATAATTAATAATAATAATAGATTTTTATGTAATTAATATATAATTATATAATAATAATAATAAAAAAATATATAGTTAAATTAATAATAATATAATAATCTTGTTTATATATAGTTATAGTTGAATCTGTGTAATTGAAAAATTTTTCATTTTTTTATATGTGATGAGTTCCATGGAAAAAGCACAGATAATTTAAATATTAATTATTAAAAATTATTAAATACTAACTCTATGGAGAAAAAAAGATAAAAGTTTTTAAATAAAAAATCATCCATATTTCCAAACGCGCGTACAACCATTGAACGCTGTTCTAATTATAGTGGTGATGCCCGATATCTAATATATAAATTATTACTGAATATAACAAACGTCGATTAATAAACGAGATATTAAAAGGATATCTGGTTCCCTCCGACAATCAGCGTGTCATAGTTATGCGCGCAGAAAAAATATCGATTTCGATGAGTTACTCAGAAATGCTATGAGTATTATGAGAGACTCATTTTATATTTTTTTTTATTGTATCGATATATTTTTTTATTATGATTAATGATATAACAAAGTTAATATATATAAATTTGTATTATATAATTTTATGTGGTATTAATAATATTAAGTAATGAATTATGTATTAGAAAGTCAGATATGTATACGTTGGATATATCAGATAAATTACTCCACGATTTTGTATGGTAGTATGATGCTTATATGGTATATATAGTAGCTCAATTTGGTCCATAGTCATAAAATCAACCTTCACTTGAAGATATAACTCTAAAATTAAAGAGTAATTTATATTTAAACTTCAATGAATAAGGTCCAGACTAGATTTATTAATATAACGTAGAGATTATATCAATATATAATAATAATAAAATAATAAAATAATAAACTGTGAAGTTCAAAAATAAGCAGATATTATTATTTTTTTTTAAATGGAAATAATATTTTAATAAAATTTCATTAAGTAATTCTTCCGAGCTCTAACAATATGCTAAAAGGAAATATTATCTTATTAGAAAGAAACAATTGCTATTTTTTTTTTTTTTTACAATAAAAATATTTTCTTATATAAGACTTCTTTCAAAATATTTCTAATATTAATAATATTAATAATAATAATAATATTTGTTTGAAAATATTGGTAACGCCAAATTTTTCTCAGT
>JABUQX010024252.1:50000-60000 GCA_015478945.1 Trachelipus rathkii
AATTTGAAAAAAGTTGCGGAATTGCAGTTAGCGGAATGCCTAAATCATTCCGCAATTGCGGAATTGCGGAATCGCAATTCCGCAATTCCGCAATTAGAGGACTACAAGCCCCAAGGTTTATTTGTTTTCAATCCTTAAATTTTAAAAACAATGTACAATATTAGTCATGTATTATTAGTCTTAGATATGTACAAAAATAATTTGGCAAATAGAAATAAATTCATTTAATTTGGACATTTTGGTTATATATATATATATATATATATAGGTAGGGAGCCAAACTATATATATATATATATATATATATATATATATATATATATATATATATATGTATTTTATTTATATATATATATATATATATATATATATATATATATATATATATATATATATATATATATATATATATATATATATATATATATATATATATATATATATATATATATATATATATATATATATATATATATATATATATATATATATATATATATATATATATATATATTAGAGTTATGACTAAAAAAATTTTGCAAAATTTTGAATCTCCTGTTGTCGCAAATGATGAACTTTTGTGATCTGATTACTAAAACATTATTATTGCAGGTGGCCATAAAAAAAACTTCCCGCACCAACCCGTTTCAGTATCAGTGTGTGTCACGAGATCTGTATGTACGGTGCTGTATCCTGTAGCAAATAAAAAAGTAGATCCTTATAAAATCGCTCATGATTATTTATTAATGATTATTTAAATTATTATTTATTAAATGACTTATGACAAAGGAAAACGTGTCAAACGTTTAGCATCACATGCAGCTAAGTTGGTGACAAAAATCTCTTTCAAGTAATAAAGCTACTGCTCCAGTCTGGCCGAAGATGGAATCAGTGTTCCAACACTATCACAGTCAGGTGTTTGGCGAGCTGTTATAAGAAGTAGCGAAGATGCGAAGCGTAAAATAAAATCTATTTTGCAAGAAGAGAAATATTTCTGCCTTCGTTTTGACGGTAAGCGAATTGCAAACCACGAGTATCAAGTGGTAATCTTAGAGGATTGAAATTAGGTATAGTAAAATGTGAATGTTGATTATCACAGTATATTTTTAATGCAAAGTTTGGTGAATCAATTTGATGCATGGAAGAACTTCAAAATAATCGTATGTGACACAACAGCAGTAAATACTGGACGAGTGAATGGAATTGTTAAAAAATTAAAAACTGAAATGGTCACATGAGGATTTGGTCAGCCACAGTACATTGGCTGCCAGCATCATATTCTTGATAGAATCTTAAAGCATGTGTTAGACTTCTTTAATCCAATTTCTTCTACCAAACCAACTCTCAACTATGAATTCGTGGACGAAGTGATAAAACAATACGATATCTTGCAGCAGTCCTACAAGCCAGAGAGTGAAATGATAACTATTCAAAATTCAGGTTGGCGAGATGATTTTAGATTTCTGTATGAGTTATGTAGAGCATTCAGTTTCCTTAAAGAAACTAGTGCGTACCCCGTAATTAATTGGAGAAAATTACCGTCTCTTCACAATGCCAGATGGAATTCACGTGCTTTATATGCTCTTATTTCGTACTTCCTCCTTCCTAAATGGAGAATTTCACTGGAAACACCGTGCGCTTTCATCTCAAATACATGGCAAGAAGCCTGGTTTTCTAACCAAATGTTTAACGCACAGATTCACCAGAAATTGATGGATGGAATTTCCGAATTAAATTGCTCTGCAGCCATGAAGTGCTTTGAAACTCACTGGAATGTTGACAGATCCGTTGTAGATATACCACAGACGAATATTTGTGCCGAACGAGGGGTGAAATTAATGGAAGAACTGTACCAGAAATGCAAAACAGATAAATATTTGAATCTGAAGCTTATTGCAACTAATACATTTTGATTGTGATGAATGTACTTAAGTTTCAGAATTTTCATTGTCATTGGTACGGAATATTTTTTATGAATTGAACGAAATAATTGTCATTTTCTGTCATTATTGTCATTATTAAAAAGTTCATTGATTTCTAATACAGGCTAAAAAAATTTTTTTTGGTTATAACAATATATAGTGAGAGAGAGGAAGAGTTATATATATATATATATATATATATATATATATATAAATATATATATATATATATATATATATATATATATATATATATATATATATATATATATATTTATACGGATCAGTAGGTTTCCGATTTTATATATATATATATATATTTATATATATATATATATATATATATTTATATATATATATATATATATATATATATATATATATATATATATATATATATATATATATATATATGTTATATATATATATATATATATATATATATAGTTTATTATCTATTATATATATATATATATATATATATACATATATATATATATATATATATATATATATATATATATATATATATATTATATATATATATATATATATATATATATATATATATATATATATATATTATATATATATATATATATATATATATATATATATATATATATATATATATATTTTTATATATATATATATATATATATATATATATATATATATATATATATATATATATATATATATATATATATATATATATATATATATATATATATATATTTATATATATATATATATATATATATTAATATATATATATATATATATATATATATATATATATATATATATATATATATATATATATATATATATATATATATATATATATATAAACATATGTTAATTATTAAAACATATATCTTAGCATGTCCTGTGCAACCCATGTGCTAAATTAAAAAGATACAATTTTTAAGGTATTTGAAGAATAGAAACGAGAGCGAGAGAGCGAGCGTGAAATAGCATGGACTGAAACTAAAATATAGGTAGTTTAAACTTTTTTGCGCACTTAAATGCTTGTCATTTTTGATACGGTAACTACTGTATGTATAAAAATAAGCTATTTGGAAGTTTAAGAGTATTTAATTTTTTAATATTTTATTGAATAATTGTGTACAAAACTATCTTCATTTGAACAGATATTCCCTTATATCTAAAGTGTAATTAAAAAAAAACTAATTAGCTTTTATAGGGTGTGCGGCGCACACCTAGCACCTATGGAGGAAACGCCCCTGATATATATATATATATATATATATATATATATATATATATATATATATATATATATATACATATATATATATATATATATATATATATATATATATATATATATATATATATATCCTACCAACTTTAAGGTGGCCTTCAAGGGGAGGTTTGAGCACCTGTTTGTGGACATAGACCTGCTGATGACCACAGCCCTCCGCCCTCATTTCAAACTTCCAGTCGTTGAGATTCTGAATGAGGACTTGAAGGAGATCATCAGGAAGAGGGTTATCAGTGAGGTGCTGATAAACGTGACTCCTGGTCACGACAACGATGGTGCCGCCCAAGAGCAGGAGCAGGTGGAAAACGACCCCTTTCATTACATGAAGGCGAATGACAACCAGCCTCTGGCTCCCGACCACCATGAGGAGGACTTGAAGAAGGCTTTTGAGATTTGGAACAAGCTGAAGGTGAAGAGGACCACCCCACTGTCTGTATACCTATTCCCTCAGCAGCACAGAGAAGTCTGGTTGGACCTCTTTATCAAGTACAATACCCCTGTCCCCCCTTCCGCGGTTGTGGAGAAATTGTTCAGTTTGGGCTCTAATGTTCTCAGGCCTAAGAGGTCATCCCTGACTGATGAGAATTTTGAGAAGCTGGTGTTTCTGAATTGAAATATGCACCTCTTGAATTTGAAGTGCCTGTGCCAGATGGAGTAAAAGGAAGAGGAGGAGGAGGAGAACAACAGCAATGACTAACTAGTAATTACAAATATGTAGTATATGATATATATATATATATATATATATATATATATATATATATATATATATATATATATATATATATATATATATATATATATATATATATATATATATATATAGACCTTATCTGTTTTTTGACTCCCGTCAGTTTTGAATTTTTTTTTATTTTTTTTTAATATATTTCTAGTATATGATCCTAACAATCAATTTCAGTGGTAACGAACATGATTCAAAAATATATAGGACCTTTTCCGTTTTACGACTCCGTCAGTTTAATTTTTTTTTTTTTTTTTTTACTAAAGGAATACCCAAGGGTAAACCGCAAAGATGGCAGGAGGCGGGGTCTCTCGCCTTCCGGGGACCCGCAGGTAGGACTATTTCCTGCCCTCCGGGAGGCCTTCTCCCGAACCCTGCTCTGGTATTTGCGTCGTGGAAGCCCTGCCCTCTCTACGGGGGTATGGAAAACGTCCCCCCCTCTGTCCCCCGTCGGCTCGAGCCCCCTAATTTTTTTTTTTTTTTTTTTTTGCCGTTTTTTTTTTTTTAGTATTTTTTTTTTACATTTTTATAATAAGCCTTATACGCTGATTCCAAATATGTAATTGGTTTTTCTGTAAGTGTCGTACTTTTCGAGATATTTCATTTTTGAAAAAATATTTAACATAAATGTGATTTTTAAAAAATTATTTAAAATATTTCGAATTTTTGAAATTGGTTTTTCTTTAAGTGTCGTATTTGCGAAATATAAATTTTTTTAAAAATATCTAACAAACTGCAAATTAAAAATTATTTAAAAATACTTCGAACTTTTGAATCATGTCCGTTACCACTAAAATTCATTGTTGGTATCATATAGTAGCAATATATTAAAAAAAAAAAAAATTAAAACTGACTGAGTCGTAAAACAGAATAGGACCTATATATATATATATATATATATATATATATATATATATATATATATATATATATATATATATATATATATATATACGATATATATATATATATATATATATATATATATATATATATATATATATATATACAAAAAAAATATATATATATATATATATATATATATATATATATATATATATATATATATATATATATATATATATATATATATATATATATATATGTATATATATATATATATATATATATATATATATATATATATGCATATATATATATATATATATATATATATATATATATATATATATATATATATATATATATATATATATATATATATTTATATATATATATATATATATATATATATATATATATATATATATATATATATATATATATATATATATATATATATTGCAAAATGTCTCTTATTTCATCTTATTTTAATAAATTCAAATTAACTAAGTCAATTCCAGTAAACGAAGTTCTAATAAAGAAATGTTTTAAATAAAGAAATAAAATGATTCGTAAAAAGAGTCAAGACAACAGTCATAAGAAAGTTCTATTCTATTCTGTTGAGCAGAAAATACGTTTAATAGTTTAGGAGAGTCTGACAGATAGTGCGACAATATTAAATTTATTATATATATAATATTAAGAAATATATTTATTATATAACCATTATTTATTTTATATAAAAATGCAGTGACTTTATTTGAAATATCAAATGTATATACAAATTTAGAATATGGGAAAGAATACATTTAAATCCTTTTTGAGTCTCCACAATAATACGATTTGTGGACGACGCTTTCTCCTCAAAAATGTTTCGTATTCGAATATTTTTTGTTTATTTTCATAATTTTAAGAAATGGATTCTAAAAGAGATTATTTTAGTTAGTAAATATGTTAATATATTATAAAACATTATTATTTGATTATTTGTATGTGTTTAAAGTTAATTAATAAGCCTATATAATTTATAAAGCTTTTCTTGCGTTTTAAGGATTTGAACGTTCTCCGTCATTAAAAGAATCATTTTAATTATTCTTCATAAATAGTATTTAAAAGTTTTCTAAAGCTTTAATAAGTAATTTTAAGATATAAATAGTAGTATTTAGTCATTTTAGTTGTTGTCCATAAAGGAATATTAATGATAAGAATAATGTTAGCCATTGTTTCGCTTATTTTTAGTTTGTAAATAAATGTATCACTTCCCAGCAATTAAAATAAATTAGTTACCCTTTATTTTCAAGGAAGTACGAATAATTTTGACTTATTTCAATAAAATTAATTTCTTTAAACAATATGATTAATATTTATGAATCATTTTAAATCGATTTCTAGTATTTTATTTATTCAAACTTCTCTAGGATTATAAGAGGCACGAGATTTGATGATTTGGCAGCGGCTGGAGTTCTTCTCCAGACGTTCCCGGACTACCTGTGGTTAGTAGTTCAACCCTACTCATTCTGTGGTTACAGGTGATTAGGCCCCTACTAGGTGGTGGTTACTGCCGAACAAGGCCTTCAGCCTTTCCCTACTGAACTTGTGGTTACTCGTTCCCAAGCTCACCTCGAGCTTCCCTCGGACTACCTGTGGTTACTAGTAGTTCAACCCCTATACATTCTGTGGTTACAGGTGGATAGGTCCCTCTTAGACGGTGGTTACTGTCGAAACACAGCCCTCAGCTGTTCCCATATTGAACTTGTGGTTACTCGTTCCCAAACTCACTTCGAGTTTCACTAGGGCTATCTGTGGTTACTAATAGCTCAACCCCTATACATTCTGTGGTTACAGGTGTATAGGCCCCTCTTAGACGGTGGTTACTGTCGAAACACAGCCCTCAGCTGTTCCCATACTGAACTTGTGGTTACTCGTTCCCAAACTCACTTCGAGTTTCACTAGGGCTATCTGTGGTTACTAATAGCTCAACCCCTATACATTCTGTGGTTACAGGTGTATAGGCCCCTCTTAGACGGTGGTTACTGTCGAAACACAGCCCTCAGCTGTTCCCATACTGAACTTGTGGTTACTCGTTCCCAAGCTCACCTCGAGCTTCCCTCGGACTACCTGTGGTTACTAGTAGTTCAACCCCTATACATTCTGTGGTTACAGGTGTATAGGCCCCTCTTAGACGGTGGTTACTGTCGAAACACAGCCCTCAGCTGTTCCCATACTGAACTTGTGGTTACTCGTTCCCAAACTCACTTCGAGTTTCACTAGGGCTATCTGTGGTTACTAATAGCTCAACCCCTATACATTCTGTGGTTACAGGTGTATAGGTCCCTCTTAGACGGTGGTTACTGTCGAAACACGGCCCTCAGTCGTTCCCCGTATTGGAACTTGTGTTACTGGTTCCCAGGCTCAATTTCGAGTCTTAATATTATTATTAAAACAAGGCAACAAGCTTCCTGTTAACTATAATCTGAGCTCATCTGTCATTACGCAAGGTCTATTTATTCTTCCCAACAGGCTCGTTCATGTTAATCTGTGCTTGACCTATCACGCTTACTCTCCGGAAGTTACCATCCACACCACTCAATCGATTAGACAAATTCTACGAGGACTAATTTATTACAAACCTACCACGCTACCGTTTTTGTGTCAATAAAGTATTATATTTGAATAAAGTCATTGTTAATAAAGATTTTCTTATCCTGTCACCTGAAATTTGCATTGTCTATAATCTTAAAACTACAATATATATATATATATATATATATATATATATATATATATATATATATATATATATATATATATATATATATATATATATATATATATATATATATATATATATATATATATATATATATATATATATATATATATATATATATATATATATATATATATACCTAACATAATTGTCGTTACTAATTAGTCAATGTTTTTGTCCTATTCCTCCTCCTCCTCCTTCTCCACCCTTTGGCACAGCCAAGAAGCACGATTCTCTGGAGAGCTCTGGGAGAACGAGTTTTGAGGCCTGATGGAAGAAGATGCTAGTTCTACTGAAAGGACGAAAATCCTACCTGAGAGTGTTTAACTCGAGGACTGGCGTCGGAGACCATTGCCCCGAGAAATGGTTCTCTAGAGTGTTCTAGGGTTAAGAGTTTCGGACCAGAAGAAGAAGATGCTGGATCAACTGAAAGGCGAAAACCCTTTCTGGGAGTTGTTCTAGATTATATATATATATATATATATATATATATATATATATATATATATATATATATATATATATATATATATATATATATATATATATATATATATATATATATATATATATATATATATATATATATATATATATATATGAAGAAGTTTCAAAAGAAAGATGTTTGGAATAATAAAAGGAGGAAAAAAGAAATATAAAAGCTGCATACGTAGGAGGGGAAAAAAAGAGATAAATGAACAGTTTGGAAGTAGGATGAATGGGGACTTACAAGGGAATAGGAAGCTCTTCTGGAAGGAAGCGCGAAAGGTTAAGAATGAAAATAAGAGGAACATGCTCAGAATAATGAATAGGGATGGTGCTTTCGTAACTGATGAAATGGATGTGAGGGGAGTGTCGAAGGAACACTTCGAAAATCTGTATAACATTGGTATTAATGAAGAGGTGATAGTGAATGTGTGTGGGTTTGATGGCGCAGGAAGGAATGGATATTTTTGGGATGAGGTCATTAATAAGGAGGAGGTAATGGGTAGAGTGAGACAGTTGAAGAATGGTAAATCTGCAGGTATAGATGAAATTGCTGGTGAAATGAGCAAGAACGGAGTTGAGATGGTGATTGAATGGATTTGGAAATTGTGCAACAAAGCGTTTATGGAGGGTATAGTTCCGAGGGATTGGAGGAGAGCAGCAATAGTACCCTTATATAAGGGTAAGGGAGATAAGGGTAACTGTAGGAATTATAGGGGAATTAGTTTATTGAGTGCTGTAGGGAAGATATATGCTGGTATTTTGGTCGAAAGAGTGCGTCGAGTGACTGAAGGACTGATTGGTAAAGAACAAGGTGCGTTTAGGAATTGTAAAGGATGTGTGGATCAAATATTTACATTAAAACAAATGATTGAGAAAATGAGGGAGAAGAAGAATAAATTGTATTTAGGTTTTATGGATTTGCAACAGGCGTATGATAGGATTAATAGGGAAGCTCTATGGCAGGTTTTAGTGTTATATGGTGTTGGTGGTAGGCTTCTGAATGGAATCAAAAGTATGTATGGCGATAGCGAAGCGTGTACAAGAATAAAGTGATTGGTTTAATATTAATAGCGGAGTGAGGCAGGGATGTGCTATGTCTCCTTGGTTATTCAATTTGTATATGGATTGGGTTATGAAAGAATTAGAGGTGTGGGTGGCAGGAGATGGTATTAGAATGATGGAGAATGGAAGAGAGTGGAATGTGCCCTACCTATTATATGCGGATGATTTGGCATTGTGTGGTGAATCTGAAAAGAGTTTAAGAGGATTGGTGGAGAGATTTGGTAGGATGTGAGTAAGGATGTGAGTGGTAGATAAGAGGGAGGTTATGGTTGTGAGTGAGGACAGTCCTCGGTGTGAAGTTACGTTTGAGGGTGAGCAACTGAAACAAGTGTCTGAGTTTAAATATTTAGGATATATGTTGGATGATAACGGAACAGATGATGCAGAGTGTAGTAGGAAACTTGTGAATGGCAGGAAGGTGGCTGTTGCAATTAAATCGTTGGTGGATGTAAAGTGCCTAAGTCTTGAGTGCACTAGGGTCTTACATGAAGGTATGTTGTTACCAGTATTAATGTATAGTAGTGAGAATATGGTCTGGAATAAGAGGTAGTGATCTGAAGTAAAATGTGTTGATGGACAATCTTAGGGGCGTGTTAGGTGTGAGAAGAATTGATAAAATGAGGAATGAACGTATATATATAGTTGTGTTGTGTGAAGAAAGGGATAAATGAGAGAATAAATGAAAGTACGCTGAGATGGCTTGGTCATGTGGAAAGGATGGATGACAATAGGTTGGTTAAGGGGATGTACAGTGGTGTGTGTTGGGAATCGACCGGCTGGAAGACCGAACAAAAAGTTGACTGATTCAGTAAAGGAATGCCTGGAGGAGAGAAATGTGAGTTTGGCAGAGGCGAGAAGAAAGGTGCATAATAGGAGTGAAT
>JABUQX010024252.1:65000-80000 GCA_015478945.1 Trachelipus rathkii
ATGTAGAGAGGGTAGCGGTTTTGATTAGTTGTGGGGATGAAGAACAGTTGATAGGAGTTCCTCAGCTTGAAAATAGTATGGGAATTACTCAGGCAAAAGCTGTATTTTCAGCAGTTGAACAGTGGGGGGCAGTTGGGAAAATCCAGGCAATGTGTTTTGATACCACTGCAGTAAATACTGGTCGCTTCAGGGGAGCCTGCGTTTTGCTAGAGCAATTATTAGAGAAAAATCTTCTGTATTTAGCATGTCCGCCACCAATTTTAGAATCTATTCTAAAAATAAGCCTTTTGATTGGAAATGGACCCCAAAGACTGGACTTCAGATAAGATATTTCTAAAAATTTCAGACTGGGTGGTGTAAGCTAGACAAGACAAAATACAAAACTGGTATTGAAGATGAAAATATTAGATATAAAATACGTAATTCGGACCAAATTTTTTTAAAGTTTCTTACCAAACAATTAAAAATCAAACAACCGGGGACGATTTATAAAAAATTTATCCCAACTTTGGTTTAATATTTTTAGGTGTCTCCTCCAAAAAGAACATTTTTTATCAGAGTACCTGGTGCTATTAATCCCGCCAAGAATGGATGGCAAAGGCAAATTTATTCTTTTCAAAATAAGTTGCCGGCTTACCGTCAATCATCGAGATCTCAGCACAGAAGTCAGCAATTAAAATATTTTGAATCACCTCAGTCAAAAAGCAAGGAAACTGAAATTGACTTTATAAAAAGATGGTATAAGTTGTTATGAGAATTATATATATATATATATATATATATAATATATATAATATTATATATATATATATATATATATATTATTATTAAATTAATAATTATATATATATTATATTATAATATATATTATTATATATATAATATATATATATATATATATATATATATATATTGAAGTGCTGCTGTAATAGGCAGAACTTCTTTTGTAAGGATGTTAAACACAGGAGCAGATTGAGCTTATAAAATTGCTGTTTTCTTTCAATAAGCAGCCTGAAGCTCGAACCCCAGATATCCTGGGTAAAAGAAAAATATAGCAATAAATAATACGAAAAACAATATATAATAATATATAAATAATGATAATGACAAATAAATAAAAATAAAAGTAAATTAAATATAAACAAGTAGGGCCTACATTGGCCTACTTGATTTGTAAAAATATATACAATAGTAAAATTTAGAAAATCGGCCGTAGGTCCCTTACTAGGAAACCCTTAAGGAAAAATTAGGCTTTGGTTTATGCCTAACCCAAAGCTTTCTACCATGAATAAACTAACTAAGAACAGATGGTAAAAAATAAATATAATGAAATTTCTATAAGTCACTTTACACTGGGGGTCCTAATAGGGCCTACATCGGCCTACTTAATTATTTTAATTTATACATAATATATCAAATATTTTTGGATCACTGCACTCACCGCATAAAATTGTATAAAAAGTTTTATCATAAAAATGATAAATTCAGCGTCTAAATAACATAAATTGTAAAAATAGAAGAGCCAATATCGTCGGCGTGCGTCACAGAAGCTGTTGCTATGCATCATAATTAAACAAAAGAATGTCGAAAACCGCACTCTTCGTTCGTTTGAAATTACTCTGCAATACTGTAAATTACCGTGCAAATACCGGCCATTCGATTACTTTCACAGTAGCGTACGGCTATATACCCCCTTGCAGTGCCAAAGGCACGATAACTTAATCGAGGTAGCGCGCTGGCCATCGTATATATATATATATTATATTAATATATATATATATATAATATATATATATATATATATATAATATATATATATATATATATATATATTATATATATATATTGTAAAGCTGGTTGCTTAGGACCGCTTCTTTAAGGTTGATTGAGAAATGTTTTTTTTCTTTACAAGTTTATTTTCTTACAGCTAATTCACAGACTCTGCCTTGTTCCTTACCTTGGTTTGGTTTCCTAAATTTGTTTGGAATAGATTGCTAGCATTCAATGGTTTAGTTTTTTATTTTTTTAAAATGCTGATTTCATTTCGCGCATTCAGATGTTCACGATATCTTCAGAACGGAAAAATGCTAGCGTGTGGGTGGAGCCTATTTCGGTGAATAATCGGATATGCCTTAGTTGGAGCTTTTAGGGCGTAATCTCTTAATTTTTATTTCTGGCATGATATGTTATATACCTAGAGTGGATCCACACTATATACCCCCCTGCAGAGCTGAGGTCGCAGTTGCTTCAATCGCGGAAGCGAAACGGCCTCCGCAACTTGCGGCCTCTGCTCGATACATTTCCAGACGAAGTGGGTTGCAAAACTGGGCGCAGACAAGAGCGGGGAGGTTGTATTGGAGACGTAGGAGTGTGGGCGAGAGCGCGAGAAAGAGAACGAGTAAGAGGACGAGGGATGCGAGAAGGAAGTGGAACAGCAGGAGAGCTGCCTGTGGAAGGCAAGGCAGGAGGTGGAGAAGTGGAAGGAGACGGCAGAGGAAGAGGAGGAGGAGGGAAAGGAAGTAGATCTGGGTCGAGAGGGAGAAGTGGTGAAGGTGGTGAATCCGTAGGAGTTGAAGGAGGTGAAGAGTCGGGAGGAGATGAAGGAGGTGGAGAATCTGGCACAGGGTAAGAAGGTGGGGCATCCAGAGGAATCGGGATGGGTTTAGGGAACAAGTCCGATGCCTGGACGTCCGGAGGGTTCGCCTCAAAATAGGCAGGTTTGAGACGATCGATCGATATAACGTCGGTACGAGTAGGAAGCTGTACTTTGAAGAACTTCTCCTTCCGAAGTAAAACCGAGAAGGGCCCGTCGTACTTGGGTTGGAGGGGAGAACGGTGGGAGTCATGCCTGACTAGAACATGGGTACAGGAAGAGAGATCTTTCGGAATGTAAGAGTGCACCTTTTGCTGGCGGGTCGGAGTAGGTCTCCATGAGAGGGCGCAGCGTTTCAAGCGAGTGAGATACAGGGTGGGGTCTGCAGTAGCAAGCGGGAAAGATTGAGAAAAGAACTCGCCAGGCAGGCGAAGTGTAGAGCCATAAACAAGTTCTGCAGCTGAACACTGAAGATCCTCCTTAACGGCCGTGCGTATACCCAGCATAACCAAAGGAAGAGCCTCAGTCCAGTGTTCTGGTTGTGGATGTGCCATGAGAGAGGCTTTAAGCTGACGGTGGAACCTCTCACAAATCCCGTTCGAGATAGGATGGAAGCTGGTGGTATGGATTTTCTCAGAACCCAGCAAGCGCATCAAATTTTTTTTTTTTTTTTTTTTTTTTTTTTTTTTTTTACAGTTGTCACCACTACTCACGGGCAAAGCCCTATTCAAGGAGGGGGTGTTACACCCTCAGAAATTAATTACAACTAATTTTATTTACGCAGATGAGCACAGACGCAGGCTTTAAAGTGAGGTAGAATTAAATTCAGCAGGAAACACAGAAGATGGAAGAGAATTCCACAGAAACAGATGTGTGCAGGAAAGTAAGGAAGCACCGCGCGAATCTAGCCTGTAGTTAACCTAACATCAACACAAAAGCTCATGTGCAGACACAGCACCCTAGCTCTACGAGGGGCGACGGTAAAAGGTGAGGTACGCGATGTGATAAGCTCCCTCGAGCCCCGCCGCTGCGGTACCTTATAGAAAAGAGAATAAAGCACCAACATCCGCGCCGCAAAGATAGAGGGTCAAGGGAACTGGAAAGTACAGAACAAACAGTTTTATCAGCTTTTGGCCTTTGACTCGTCCTATCCAAAGCCGGGTGAAACCAGAGCCCCCCCAGTATGAGAAGCAGTACTTCCATACAAAGGGCGGATGAGGCCCCTTGTATAAGCTTGGAGCAGCTGATAAGAGGAAAAAGTCTCGCAGTCTAAACAGAACTCCCAGTTTCTTTGAGGCCGCCCTAGCAACCGTTGTGATGTGGGGTTTCCAAGACAAACATTTTTTTGTTTATGTTAGGCCAAGGATGTTTATATTGTCAACAGGAGAGACGAGAGAACCGTCGAAGAGATAAGGAAAGTTGGAAGGTGTCTTAGAGAGGGAGATTTTGTAGAAGTTGGAGTTTTTAAAGAATGACATTTCACAAGGTTGAGACGACCCCCACCCGGAAATTCTATCCAGATCAGCGAGAATAGAATCGGAAAGATTAAGACGAGAGGCAATTTCTAGAAGTAAAAGAAGGAGCAGAATTGGAAAAATGGGGTTTGAAGAACTGAAGGGTCGAAGTCATCGCCATAAGTGATGTGAATAGAGTTAGATGTGCAGGTGAGAAGGTGATCATTAATAAAAGTAGGAATAAAGTAGGAAATAAGACAGAACCCTGAGGAAACACCACTATTTGACAGAAAAGGAAGAAGGTCCGCCCCATTCAACAACAGCCCGATATTGAGTCGAATTTTGAAAGAAAAACTAGACATAAGTAAGCAAAGAGAAGGAGGAAACCCAAAGGAGGGGAGCTTGGAGAGCAGTGACGCGTGCCATACCCGGTCAAATGCTTTGGATATGTCAAGCGCCAGAGGAAGGATTCGAAAACGCGACCTTGATCCGTCGTGACCGAGAGAGGAATTCCGAACCGAGAGATCCAATGAAACAAGAAGGCTTTAGCTATAGATTCGGCAGTGGCAACAGAGAGAGGGATAGCTTCAGTCCAACGAGTGAACCGATCGATACAGGTGAGGATATATCGCTTGCCATGAGAAGGTGGGAGAGGTCCAACAATGTCGATGTGGACTCTCTCAAACCGTTGACCAGGAGGCAAGAAAGTGCCTAAGGGAGCTTTAGTATGTCTTTGCACTTTAGAGCGCTGACAAGCCATACAGGCGCGGACCCAGTTCGCTACGTCGGCGTTAACTTTAGGCCACACAAAACGAGCCGTTACCAGTTTGCGTGAAGCCTCGACGCCAGGGTGTGAAAGCGAATGGAGATTGCAGAAGACTGCCTTTCGAAGAGCATCAGGTACGAAAGGACGAGGATTGCCTGTTGAAATGTCGCACAAGAGTCTCTTCTCTATGCCCGGAAGATTGAGCCACTGCAGCTGTAGAGAAGAGTCCTGTTGAAGATCGATATTGTCTTGCTCCTGGCACGCGGCCATGGCTGCGTAATCAATGTCAGGAATGGGAGAAAGAGCGTTAATTTCAATCCGAGAAAGAGCATCCGCGGTGAAATTATCCACTCCGGAGATGTGACGTATGTCTGTAGTAAACTGGGAAACAAATTCAAGATGACGAGCTTCACGGGGAGAGTGACGTTCATGCCGTGAAGCCATCGCAAAAGTGATCGCTTTGTGGTCGGTCAGGATGTGGAACTCCCGTCCTTCCAAAAAGTACCTAAAATGGCGAACAGCAAGATACATAGCAAGCAACTCCCTTCCAAAAGCACTATACCTTGTTTCGGCGGGTTGCAGCTTGCGAGAAAAGAAGGCAAGTGGGCACCATTCACCCTTTTGGAACTGCTGAAGCACCGCACCAACAGCGAAATCGGAGGCATCCACCTGCACTCTCGCTGGTGCGGTATCGTGGGGATGAACTAAAAGAGCGGCGGAGGCGAGGGCTTCTTTGGAAGCCTCGAAGGCAGACTCTGCTGCCGGAGACCAGTCGACTTTAGTGGTGCTGCCTCGTTGCTTAGGACGAATGAGTGCTGTAAGCGGGCCTAGGAGGGCTGCCGCTGATTTAAGAAATCTATGGTAAAAGTTGATCATTCCCCAGATATTGACGAAGCTGCTTTTGGTTCTGGGGAAGTGGAAAGGCGCGGATGGCGGCGACACGGTCTACAAGAGGGCAGATACCCTCAGCCGAAACTGTGTGACCCAGGAAAGTAAGAGAAGACGCACCGAATACGCACTTGGTAGGATTGAGACGAATTCCCGCATCATCCAACCTACCGAAAACGGCACGTAGGTGATCCATATGTTCTTCAGGAGAGGAGGAAGCGACTAAAAGATCATCTAAATATGCCCAAGCAAAAGGGAGGCCACGGAGGATAGAATCGATGAACCTCTGGAAGGACTGGGCTGCATTTTTCAAACCGAATGGCATTCTTGTATACTCAAAGAGGCCAAAGGGGGTGATTACAGCTGTCTTGGGAACGTCCTCCGGAGCCACGGGTATCTGATGGTAGGCTCGAATTAAGTCCAAAGAAGAAAAAATGGTGTTGCCAGACAGGTGGGAAGTGAAACTTTGTATATGCGGCACAGGGTACCTATCCGGTGTAGTGGCAGAATTCAAAGCCCTAAAATCCCCACAGGGTCTCCAATCCCCCGTAGTGCCTTTAGGAACCATGTGTAGCGGAGAAGACCAACAACTCTTGGAAGGGCGCACAATGCCAAGTTGCAACATGTGCTCAAACTCGGCCTTGGCGGCCTTGAGCTTATCAGGTGGGAGGCGGCGAGCTCGAGCAAAGGTGGGTGGGCCAGTAGTTTCGATATGATGTTCAACAGAATGCTTAAGAGGGGTATCGGAAGAGCAGGGATGCAATAAAGAAGGAAATTCCTTCTGCAGGAGGGTCAGAAAGGGAGAGACCACTGAAGAAGTTGGAGGAGCAACAGCAGAAATACCCTTTAGAGCAGAAGCAATAATAGCACCGGGAGTATAAAGAGAAGTATCGCCATCGACAAGTCGGCGATTACGAAGATCGACCATAAGATTAAAATGGGACAAAAAATCAGCACCGAGGATGGGCTGTGTCACCTCAGCGACGAGAAAAACCCATGGGAACTTGCGGCGGAGAAAAAGATCCAACGTGCATAACCGCTCTCCATATACCGGAATGGAAGAGCCATTAGCAGCGAAAAGTTGACGGCCAGGGAGAGGGATAGCAGAGTCCTGGGAAGGGTCCCTGGGTACCAGCGAAAGGCTGGCCCCAGAATCGATCAAGAAGGCAAGTTTAGAGGACTGATCGTAGATACGAAGAACATCCTGTGCAGTAGTAGGAGAAGAAGAAAAAGAGCCAGCATCTCCCGTCGCTCCTACGACGGGATGGCTGTCGAGTTTCCCTGATAGAGGGGGCAGGAAGGATCGCATTTCTTGGCATCCATGCCGAAAGTATGGTGATAATAACAGTACCCATGAGGATACAGGCGCTGGCGTGAGGAAGAAGCAGAAGGTGAACGATTATCGCGATAATGTATCGCGATAACGCCCACCTATGGAATCACGAGAGTGAAAAGTGTTATTATTAATTGCCGCTGTAAGGGAGAGAAGGGCAGTTTTTATATCGGCCATGCCAGTTTCGAGAACCGAAACCCGGGTATCCAGAGCTGCCGAAGGAGGAGGTTGTACTGCAGAAAGCGTGAGAGTAGGAAGGTTGAGGTGGGTGAGAATAAGGAGGTTGAGCTGGATAGGAGGCAGAAGGCGGTTGAGGAACAAGAGGAGGAGGAAGAGTAGCGGAGGCGTTGGTAGAGTATTGGGGAATGTGTTGGGCGTGAGTTGTAGATGGTTGAGGAGGTGCGAGAGTCGAAGAGGTAGGAGAGACGGAGGAAACGGCGTAGGCGGTGGGGACCAAAGGCTCCATCGGGGGGCGCAAAATTCTGTCTGCTGTAGCGGCAAACTCAGTGAGGGACAACGTCGGGTTTATTGATTGCAGTACGCTGTGATGTCGAGCAGGCATCTTCTGGAGGAAGAGGGTGCGAATTATTTTCTCTTCCCGTGTAGATGGAGTGCCGCCCAACAAACCCAGCATCCCTACCATCAATTCCGAGGGTTTCTGGTCGCCCAGTGAGATGCCTCCAAGCAGAGTTTCCAATTGTTCCTCTCTGGTGGGAGCCAAGCGGTCGATAATAAGGGTTTTGAGCGTGTTGTAAGGGGTTGTAGAGTTTCTAGTTGTTGCCAGGCCATCCCTGATTTTGAGGAGGCAAGATTCTGGTAGAGCATTCACAACTCTCGAATATCTCTCCTTCTCGTCTTCGATGGTCAGGAGCGCTGACTCAGCCAGGTCAAACCAAAGCTCGGGATTGTTTACGAAGAAGGGTTGCAAATGGAATGCTCGCGAGGAAGTAGACATGACGAAAGGCGTAGAAGTTGGCAGAGCGAAGGAAAGAAAAGAAGTTAAATAAGATGTGGAGCGAGCGGAGGCACTAATAACGGACCGAGGGTGGAAAAATCAAAGAAATTACAACCTTAGGAGCTAGACCAAGGATTAAAATGAGGCTGTTGCGATATAAATTGCCCAAAATACTTATATAGATATATATATATATATATATATAATAATAATTAAAAAAAATTTTTTATTATTATTTTTTTTATTTGAGTGAGTGTACGAGGGTATCCACAGCACACAAGGTGTGGCTATACCTTGTTAGGGATACCACAACAAGGGCGATAATAATAATAATAAGAATAGCAATAATAATAATAATAATAATAATAATAATAATAATAATAATAATAATAATAATAATAATAATAATAATAATAATAATAATAATAATAATAATAATAATAATAATAATAATAATAATAATAATAATAAAAATAATAATAATAATAATAATAATAATAATAATAATAATAATAATAATAATAATGAATAAGTTACGTGGTCTGTATGGAATACAGAACTTTGCCAAGGTAGGGGTCCAACTGCTGGGGATTTGGTGCTGAAACAGGCTGGTGGCTGCTGCCGCTGCGACTTCTTTTGAGACTGTTACGGAGGGCTTGAGTGATTTGATGCAGGAAGAGGCTGGGGGCTGCTGTTAAGAAGAAAGAGAGGACGCAAACACAACAAGTGGGTAAATCTACCCGTTAAAAAAAAACAATAAAAAATTTAGTATGTATGTCTGCGACAGAATGGAGCTGGAGGATTTTCTTGGTCTTGTGGCGGGTGTTCTGGCTCTCGTCCGTGGAGCCAATCTTCAAGCTTCAAAGGTCACCATGTAAAGCTGGTTGCTTAGGACCGCTTCTTTAAGGTTGATTGAGAAATGTTTTTTTCTTTACAAGTTTATTTTCTTACAGCTAATTCACAGGTTAGGGTTGGACCCCTGTCCTTGTTTGGGTTTAATTATTTATTAACACTTAATTGCTTGTAATGGTATTTTAATGTTGGTATTTTTGTTATTATTTTGCACTAATTCTGAAGAAGGAAGCTACATGCTGTTGCGATTTTGAAAAGTGATAAATCGGCGGCTTGGAAGCGTGGTTTAGGTCCACGAACTACAACCACGTTTTAAACATAGGGTGTGTTCGGCACTGCAGTTTAACTCTGTATTTCAGCTCTGTAGTTCAGCTCTGTATAGATGTTCTTTCCACTTCCACAGAGGGTACCTCTCCACAATCTATATATATGTGTATATACTATGAATGGGTTATGATCGCTGTTGAAGAACATACATATGTATATATATAATATGCTTCTTTATGTAGCAATAATATATATATATGTAATAATAATATATATATATAATAATAATAATAGCAATAATAATAATAGCAATATTAACTATTAATAATAATGTAATATATAATAATAATATAATATATATATATATAACAATATATATGTAACCTTATATTGTAATATAACCTTCAACTCATAACAATAATATATAATAATAATAATATATTTACATATGTATAATATATGTATAATAATAATATAGCATAATATATATATATGTATAATAATAATAATAATATAATAATATATTAATAATAATATATATATATATATATATATATATATATAATAATAATATATATATATATATATATATATATATATATATATATATATATATATATATATATATATATATATATAACTATATATAACTGTATAACAACCTTAATAAATGAATAAAAATATAGGATCGCTATAATATATATATATATATATATATATATATATATATATATATATATATATATATATATATATATATATATATATATATATATATATATATATATATATATATACTTTTTCTGAGGCAAAATTTGCCGCAAAAAAAAAGTTATATTATATGAGTTTGAATAAAACAAAAGTTAACTTTATTATCACACATATTTTTAGTATTTATCGTAGCAAAAACTTTTGAAGGATGAAGCCTAATATTTTTTTTATAAATAATGAATGATTGATTTATTGATGTTTGAAAACGCCATAAAAAAGAGGCGGTCAATTAATAATGAGATTAGATATTTGATTATTATTAACCAATAACAAAGTTGCTTAACTATGGGAAAATGCCTAAGGCTTTTTCTATAAACTTCTTACTTACTAAATGATTACTTTTTGTTCGAATACATCATAAACTGGTGGCCTTTATAAATTTGATGAAATATTTGTTATTCTTATGATCCAATAAAAACGTTACCAACATTTCGATGCTTTATATACAGACCGAATACAGCTTACTGGCTGAAGACCAAAACCTGTATTTCTATTCCGTATAAGTAAGAATTTTTGCTTTTATTTTATCAATATTGTTATTTAACGCCGATTATTTCGCCATTTATTATTCCTTTCCTTAAATAGCAGCCTTAACGACCTTGGGGCAACTGATCTCTGATATTTCTGCCATTTTTAATTGGAGCCACAGAAATCATGATTATTTGTAATGAATTAAAATTTAAAAACTTAGTTCCTTTATCTATTTGACAAAATCTTTAACTCAACTTTACATCTTTGAAAGCACACAACTCATGCCTTTCCTTTTCTTAATATTCTTGGTATTTCCTTTACTCGTATTCTTTCTTGAAAGGATCACATCGTTTCTCTCTCTAAAGAATCTTCTAAGAGGAAGGTGTTCTGAAGAATCATTAGAATTTCATCACTGTTTTAGTTGAATGCTCTGTTTAGAGGCATTGTTTGTCCTCATACTTCCTCCCTTGAGACTCGTCAATCTACTTAGTCTAATTCTTTCTCTGTTCACCTTTCTGACCCCAAACTTAACCGATATGCTCATTCTTCCATGCACACTACTGGTAACATCTGGAACACACTTCCATCCTCCATATTTCCCACTTCCTATGACTTATACACTTCAAACGACATGCATTGGTTTATGTCGGCCCTTTGTTGATTTTTAATTTGAGGTTCCCAACTTTGGGGACTCAAATGTGGACTTGTGCGTTTGTGACCTTTTCCACCAGTGGAGATAAAAAGAACAAATATTTAATTGCTTCATTTCCATCAAGCTCTGCATTATTTTGCTTAACTATTTTTCATGTAAATAAAAAAGGTACCGTTTACATATTTTGGAAGTGTATCTACTAGCCATTAATAACTCTAATTTGTTAGAAAATTATAATGGTGGTACAAAAGGAATAAAATAAATTTAAGGAAAATATATTGGGTCCAGATGCCAGTATAGATATAATTAAAATTATAGTACTTCAGTCCAATATTATAATTTTCGAAAAATCTTATGTGCGTAAGGCAGAATTTTTCGTCAAAAAGTAAAACAAATATAATATAGTTTCGTATAAAGCAAAAGTTTATTTTTATAATCACAAATATTTTTAGAATTTATGGTGGTAAAAACTTTTTAAAGGAAAATTACTAACATATTTTATAACAATAATTTAATAACTTTATGTTAAAAAATTCCATAAAGAGGAGGAGGCCAATTTAAAGGGAATTAAAATATTTGCTATAGCTATGAACCAATCACAATGTAGCTTACATTTCGACATAGGCAAATATATCTGACCTATTGTATGTTAAAATATTTAAACTGTGGTGATAGCTCTTCTTCAAAAGCATAAACTTTTTTGAAGTTGGGTTCAGGTGCTAGTCATGACAGTTTGGACTTCATCAAATGTCTTTCCCGAGAGAAAAGAGCCTTTCCACATCGGCAGAGGATGAAATTGGTCTGTTTTGGTTGCATAGATGCATTTGCCAGTCATGCCCGTTTGACCCTCATCAAGATATCTTTCCCGATAGAAAAGAGAGTTTCCACAGAGGCAGATGATGAAAATAGGTGTATTTTAGAAAAGGGTTGATGGAGATCTGTTCCTCATGAAGTCAGAGTCATCCATTCCCTCCATTCCATCGGTATTCAACCAAGTCCCTGGAGTACGCAGGATATTTTTAAGATGACTTTTTTCGGAGGGTGCTACTGAATCTTCCAAAGTAACAAATTTTCTCCGTTTTTACTTATATTTCATTGCTTTATTTCGGGAGAGAGGAATGTAGCCCCTCAGCACCTCTAACTGCGTACGCCACTGAACCAAGCGTCGACAAGTAATTTGACTTTCTGCATGAAACTTGTACTTTTGCGGTGGGCCGTCCATTCAGCAGAGAGATTATCAGGTGTACTGTTTTCGCCTGAGCTGCTCTTTTAACATTATAGGTAACTGTAAACGAAATATTTATTAACGAAAGTTGAAAATTTAATGATAAACAGATATTGACTTCAATCAATGGTTCGCTAAAAAAAAAAATTAACTTATCGATTTACCCTGTTAATGCTCATCTAATTATATATATATATATATATATATATATAATTATTATATATATAATATATATTATATAATATAATATATTATATATATATAATATATTTATACATATATAATATAATATTTAGATTAATATATATATAATAATATATATATATATATATTATATATATATCATTCTTCTGTCCCAGATTGGGAATGAAGGTGCTAAATCACGGAACAGAAAAGTAGTAAAGATATGGAGCAAGTGAAGAAGAAGCCGCTCACCGTTCCTTTATACCAATAGTGAAAACTCGTCGAGTCAGAAAATCACACATAAGAAGTATATCACGGATTGAGACGGGCACTCACTGGGCAATTCGTACAATGTGGAGTAATCCCCTGGAAGGCCACACCATAAACATACATCAATCCATAATCATTTACTCCTATTATGCACTGTTCTTTCGCCTTGAGATACTCACATTCCTATTACTTCAGGCATTCCTTATACTGACTAATCCACTTTCTCTTTAGGTCTCATCGGTCGATTCCCAGACACATCGCAAAATTATACATCGTAAGAACCGACTATCATTACATCCTTCATATAGACCAACCATCTTAGTAGTACTCTTTTTTTCTCTCATTTATTCCTTTCTTCAAATCACACAACTTCATAATACGTTATTCCTCATTATTATTTATTCTTACACTAAGCACTGACTCTGATTGTCCCTCTGAACCATTGAATTAGATTATACATCTTATTACAGGAGACAGTTTCACTACTATAACATGAATAGTACAAAACATAACCTAGCAAAACCTAGCGGCTCAAGATTAGTCTATTAAATTCACCAAGCGTTTTAATTTGAAACAAGCAACTTTTCTACAATTCACCATTCTTCCTACTACCTCTGCATCTGTTCTATTTTTCATACAAACATATATCCTAAATATTTAAACTCATCTACATTTACATAAACTTATCTACATTTACTTTCAAACCTCTCCTTTTACACACCTGCCAATCTTACTACCAATACTCTCAACTCTTTTCAGATATCCGCCAACAAATAACTCATCCGATATACTAGTAGGAAACGCACATCCACTCTCTCAATTTTCCATTCATTCTAACACCTCCCATGCACCCTTACAATCTTACTCTTTAATACATACATTAACAATGAATAAAGCAAGGAGACATACCATTAATTGTTCAGAATCCGTATTAATAAATTAAAATCCGATAATTTTAGTTCCATTTTATATTTTTAACAAGCTTCATATATCATAATACTTTTGTTCCTTATCAGAAGATCTTACAACAAGCACCATATATCACTAACACTTGCATAGAAGCTTTAGATTTATTAATTATTGAATCTAAAAGTTTCATAAATTTATTCTTCTTTTCTCTCACTTATCTAATATTTGATTTTTTCAATGTAAAATTGATCCAACTTCTCTACCATCTTCTAAATGACCTTGTTCTTTACCATCATTCCTTCAGCATTAGACGACTCTTTGAAAAATAACCAGCATATATCTTCCCTACACAATCATAGACTTATCACCTACAATCCTACAGTTACGCTTATAACTTACCCTTTATATATAATATATATTATAATCCTATATATATATATATATATATATATATTTATATATATATATTTATATATATTAAATATAATATATATTAATATATACTATATAATATTTATATAAATATATATATATAATATAATATATATAATAATATATAATATAATATTATATATTACTGCTCTCCTCCAAATCCTCGGCTATACTTCATAAACGCTTGTTACACAATTCCCAATCAATCAATCAATCTCGCTCCTTCATGACATTTCACACAGTAATTTCATCTTGTGCATTTACCATTCTTCAACTTTTCTCACTCTACCATTACTTCCTTTTATTAATATACATATTCAAAATACTAATTTCATTCTTGCACCAACAAAACCACACATTCACTACACTCTGCATTGCTGCCATGTATGCAGATTATTAAAGTGTTCCTCACACTCTCCTGCACATCATTTCAATCAGTTACGAAAAGCACGTCCTATTCTTTTTCTAACAGGTTCCCTTTATTCTCATCTTAACCTTTCGCGTCTTCCTTATAGAAGAGCTTCCTATTTCTATAAAGTATCATCCATCCTCTTCAACCTGTTCATTTAACCTTATTTTTCCTCTGGGTATGCATTTTTAAGTCTTCTTTTTTCCCCTCTAATTATTTTCCAAAAACTTTTTTGAGACCTCATCGTTAGCTTTTTAGTACATTCTACCCACGAAATATTTTTTTTCATTTTACTCTTGCATCCTCTATTACCATTTCATATTGTTACATTTCATTTCCTAATTCAGCGCATTCACATACTGATCTTGCACTACTAAACCGCTTCTTCTTTGCCTTACAGATTTGTTTTCAGTTTCATTGTTTATTCAACTGATTAACTTGTAGCATATTAAATCTTAATCTTTATTACTTGGTTCATTCTAATCCTCATCTTAATTCTAACCCTTTTCTTATTTCTTTCCATTAAGTCCACTTACACTTACATAAACAACATAACGACTCCGATAATTC
>JABUQX010024252.1:85000-111762 GCA_015478945.1 Trachelipus rathkii
AAGCACTGTACCAGCAGTTACACTTAAGCTGGGATCAGAGAGACTCGTAGCACTGGATACATTTGATGAAGTAAGAAGGATGTTGGGGACAGAAGGACCGACCTGGATTCATGGTGGATCATTTGACTGGGAGGAGGATAATACGGACACTATGTTCCTTACCTTCCGAAGGGAAAATAGTATATTCTTGGAAATAATTGGATGGGAAAGAAGTTTGTGACGGGACTGGGGGGACATAAGGAGCTTCGGAAATAGTTTCTGTGGGATATTCATCATTACCAGTATTAGATCGTGAATGGGAAGGCATCATATAATCTTGATCCCTTCGATGAGTGGAATATGAAGGAATGGTCATTAAGGGTCTAGGTCGTCTCTTTTGGCTTATTTGAGGACGATTTACTTGAGAATTGTAAGGGATGGTCCTCACAGTGATCTTATTAATTTTAAATAAATTCCCGACTCTATTCATCAAAGTTTCCAAAAACAGGCGATTGGGGTGTAATCCATCCGGTAACAACGGGGAATTTAAAGTTAGGGTCTCTTTATTTAGATACTTACTATGTGGGGTGACATTAAGTACTCCGCCGCTAGTAAGGCTTTTATGGTGAAAATCAAAGATGTCAGTTCCTCGGACTATGTTTTTCTCCGTCCATTGATATTTGGTGTCCATAAGCGACTCGAACAGATGGTAGGTCTTGATGGAATGCTCCCGCATCCTTTCTGGTAAGAACACAGGATCGCCCAAGGTATATTGGGCATTAGGGCCCCATTCACGGAGGATACGCTTTTGGTTAAAGGCGTGTAGATCTTGGATAGGAGGCACATATAAATAAACTTTAGCTTGAGAGTTCACCTTCTTAACAGCCTCCGTGATTTGGGTCATGATCCCGGGAATGGCATCCACGGACAGATCATCAACAGGTTCAAAGATGGTTGCGGTGTTTTGGCCCCAATCCTGTATTTCCCGGCGTTTCCAAGCCATCGTAGTTAAAGACCATATGATTACGGTCTTTACGTCTGGAGTCATGAGTAACTGCACCCTGGGTAGACAAGCTGGTATTTTTCGGCCTGAAGCATAATCTGCTTTAATGGTAATACCATGCTTTAAGCGGAGAAATTTCTTCTGATTTTTACAGAGAGAAACCTCCGAAGAACCCACTGCGAGCAATAAAGGCATCATGAATGATTTAATAATCCTGTTACTCTGGTATACCGACAGAGATTTTTACTTCGGCAAATCCTAAATCAATTCTGAAAAGCACAATATATCCGTCAGTAATCGAGTCATGTTAGAATTTTATGATAAAAAATAAAAAATACACAAATAAATATTCTATGCTAAGGTATTAATTTCAACAGTCAGTCAGGAGACGAAATGAATCAGAGTAAACTAACTCATTTCCTCTCTCTCACTTTTCTCAGAGTGGACCCACAATGTTTAAAACGGTCCCACTATAACTCTGAGAAACTGACCAACTATTGAAATAAAATAAAGGGAAGCAAGTACTGAATCCTAATATTGAATTTAAATTTTTACTTTAGAAGAGTTGGACAAAATATGTATTTCAGTGGTTGTCAAATAACTTTTTATAGTGTATTATGATGATCTCCTTCCCACATAGTAAAGAAGAAAGGATCATCAATAATACTTAATTCACTGAAAACCCCTGTACCTCTGCAACCTCATGAACTTAACTCTAAAATCATAGCACATATTGTATTTTTGTAAAATAAAAACAATATGAGGAAGTCTCTTTTCCTTATTCTTTTTATTTTATTTTTAACCATAATTACGGAGTCCTATGATTTAGAGATGAAGACTCCACACATCCAGCTATAAGCACTGATTGGACAATGGCGAAGATTCTCTCATCAGGAAACCCAGAACAAATCTGTAAAATGGGTTTTAAAGCTCCGCCACCTCCACAAACCTGTCATGTAACATGGCAGCTCGTTGGAGCGGAGAACGGTACTATATTATGATAGTACAAGTGTACAACTATATATACACACATATTCTATATATATACTATATATATATATATATATTATATATATTATATATATATATTATATATACTTATATATATAATATATATATATACTAATACTATATAGTATACATATTATATACATTATATTCAGAGGAGGTGTTTTCAATGATAATTACTACACGATATTACTATATAATAATATATATATATAATTATTATATATATATATATATAATATTATTATAATATCATTATATATATATATATATATAACTTATATAAATTATTATATATATATATATAAGTATATATATATATACGATACTATAGTATTTATACTTTTAGGGAAATTTTTATTATACAGTATAAATATACACCGTATAAATTCTTTTTGATTTAAAATGGGTAACTCAATCATTAGTCTTTACTATATAGCTTGTAAATTTTCTAAATTAGTATGTCTCTACACGAAGAATTAACATACACACATAGGATCTCAACTGCGGCAAGAACATTTTCTTCTAGGAGGGAAAATTCGCTCAAAATTTTGAAATTTTTTGACGATCAGACATACTAGTAAGCATTCCTCCAAGACCACTTCCATATAGGAAAATGTTTATAGTTTTAAATAAATAGTTAAGAAGGAAGTATATGAAGAGATTAAGAAAGATAGAGAGAAAACTTATCTGGTTCTTAGTTTGAGATAAGTCATTTTGCTCATTATATTAGCTTTTTTCAATCAGTAGTTGAACACAGAACTTTTATTAAAGGAAATTGCAGAGCAATCCTTCAAACAGATGAAACAAAGCTAACAAATTTCTGAGCTTATTTATTTCATCTCAGGGAAAGATCAACTTTTCAATTTATAACACAGAGAAGGTTATAAAAGACTGGTACGTCTCCTGTGACGGACATATTCTATGGGGGTTGACATTACATTCGGAAAATTGGGAACCATTCCTCTACTTCTAGTACTGGGAGGAATAGGCAATTGCATTTCCTCCAAGATTTCATCATCTATATGGACCAAAGTCAAATTACTATTATCCAAATGGACGTTAATGGGATCACGGAATTCTAGTTTCCGAGACAGGTGAAGAAACCATTTCAGCCGACGGGGACATATTGAAAGAATTACTATTTGGCGGGCTGAAACCATAAAATTCAGTCTTTTGAGAGCTGGAAGAACTATCTAGGGTAAAAAGGTTTGACCCATCGACCGGCAAATCACCCACAACATTTCTCTCTGACAGATCCATAAGGTCATCAGAAGAGACTGAGGGGGAATAGTTAGGTCTATCCATAAAAAAGGACGGGGAATCCGTTAAATTCAACCCAGATGTTTCCAGATTAGTATTTTCCAACTGCTGTGCGTGTGAAACTATAAGATCTTCATTATTATTAGTTAACCTTACAGGAGAAAGGATAGAAGGGTATTTAAATTTACTAGGGTATTCATGAGAATACATATCAATATAATCTAAAACAGGGGTAAGTATCTCGTCCTGGTTGACCTCCAGGGTACTACCATGGCTCTTAGGAGAACTAGTCGGAATATTTATTAAATCTGTCTCGGATAAACTAGAATCGGAATCTATCTCAGGTAAACTAGAATGGTTAGAATTAGATTCGTCCGAAGAATGGATAGGTGAAATGGGAATTACGAGAGGAGGCAGCAAGAATTTAACCCCTTTGTGACCTGAAGATTGTAAGTATGTAGAAGACAACCGAGGATCTAACTCCTCCATACTAATGTTAAAGTTTTCCCTTTGATTCCAAGAAGTGGGCTCTATTACAGGAGTTAAATTGGGCAGTTGAATATAGTCACTTAAAGAGATAGGATTAAAAGTTAAGAATCCCTCAAAATCAGCTTCCTCCTCCAGGGAATCATCGATATTAGTGAACAAGGAGGTATCGGCGATAGACTCTGACTCATAAGAATTAGCTGAATCAGTCTCAGACTCAAGATCGCTGGATTCAGGAGGATTTTCATCATCCCCATCCAACAAACTCTCCTCGTCCGAGAAAAATGCATCACTAATTTCTTTATTTCGAGTCAGGTACTTTCGCAAATAACCCGGAATCTCAATCCATTCCCTTAAGTGTGAAAAATGGACTTTTTGAGTTCTACTGGGGGGATTGGTATTCCGTTGGATGACATATGCCACCCTATTCGGGTTCACGTCAACAACGGTAAAGGGTCCTTCCCACTTATGATGAAATTTAAGAGCAGTGCTTGGCCCAGTTCGTATTACTTTACGAGCTACTTTTTGACCGACCTTGAAAGGTTTAAAGTTGACACTGCCCTCTTTCCAATATTGGGGAAAAGTATGCACTGGGGTATGGGATTTTTGTAATAAATAATCCGAAGGAGACATGAGGCGCTATGATAAGTATTATTATAAATTAATATGGAGGAAGACAATTCTTCATCCCAAGTAGCGGGTTGTTCCAGAACCAAACATTTCAGTAGTTGAATCAAACTCCGGTTAAATCGCTCTGAGACACCGTTACTCGAGGGATGAAGGGGAGATATTCTCACATGTTTAATGTTGTGTTTTTGTAACACCTGTTGGAATACCTGGGAAGTAAATTCAGTTCCATTATCAGTTAAAATACGATTTGGAACTTTAGGAAGGAAAGGGAGAACTTGGTGTTCCAGTTTCCGAGAGACGGTCAAGCTGGACTTGTCGGCAATGGGGACTACAGACACCCATTTAGAATAATGATCAATAAAGATCATGCAATATTTATTTCCTTTAAAAGTTTTAGGGAATTGAATCAAATCCATGGCACATAAATCGAAGGGATAGTTGGCCAAGATTTTCAACATGGGTGGAGTTATATTGGAAGAAAAGTTTTTCTGCATCTGGCAAACAGGGCAACACCGCACTACATCGGAAATTACCTGGTTGACCCTAGGATGCCCAAAAATGCTTATATACTAACTGAAGCAGCTTGTTCCGGCCTATGTGGGCACAGGATACATGGAGGCCCAAAACTATGTGCATTAGTAAGTCCAAAGAAATCGCGTATAACAGATCCCCAGACGTAGTTCGGTAATACAAAATGTCATTTTCCAAGATCATTTGGTTAGAATGACTTTTGTATGGTTTGGGTACTTGTTGCCAATTTATATTGTTAACATTTTTCTACCCTTCAATAAGTCAAGAAGAGTACGAATCATTATTTTGTTACGTACATATAATACTCTGTATCGTTAATATTAGTAATTAAACTTACTGATATGTTTATTCACCTGTTGGTGGAAGATTCAAAGTGGACCGGTGGTACAAGTTGAAATTGCCTCGGCTCACCACAGTTAATTTTTTTCCATTGAAGTGTGAATTCAGTTGCTTCCGGGACATGTCCGGTAATAGGTGGTTATCCCTCGAGCACAAGTACCAAGTATCAATGGGTTATCTACCATGTATTTTCCATGTGAACTTAAGAAGGTTGAGGCCTGAGTTTTCAAAACCCATGTTAAACACCTCAGGAGTAGGTTTAAATTACATGACAATGGGAATCTTATCTTTTGTTTCGAAACCACTCAAATAGCCTTCACTCCTATCGTCTTGTG
Organism: Trachelipus rathkii; assembly: GCA_015478945.1. Lineage (NCBI taxonomy): Eukaryota > Metazoa > Arthropoda > Malacostraca > Isopoda > Trachelipodidae > Trachelipus > Trachelipus rathkii. The sequence goes on from JABUQX010024252.1 coordinate 90,575, forward strand.
AAATTTTAAAAGCTCACTTGGACTCCCTAGAGAGGGACAATCTCAGAACTTATCAAATTTACTCCCGCCCCACTATCTACAAGGCAATCATAAATGGGAGCATCATGATCGTCCAACTTGACACAGACGACCAATGGGTCTATATCAGCCTGACACAAGTTAATGGCGACGACCATGTCCTCACTAGCATAGGAACAAAGGGGATACGAAACTTTACTCATGTGATTCTTTCCACCATGTTTAAGAGAAGGATCATCAAGGTTTTTCGCAGAGTCATTCACAATGTCCTTTTCCACAGAGTGACTCAAATCTGCGGGGACTATTCGTTTACTGTTTTTTCCTGGTGAACTTCAGCAAACCCCCCTTTGCACCGACCCTCATAATGGGGAGTCTGACATTTCCAAACTCCAAAATAGACGTTTGAGGAAGCGGCTTCTCAGTTGGTTTAGCTGAAGTGTTAGGGGCCTCAGGGGACCAGAAACAAGCATTGGGGAAGCGGCTTCTCAGTTGGTTTAGCCATTATTACATTTTCTGGGGCTTCAGGGAGATAAGATGTTCTCGAATATACCTTCTTTACAGCTCCTTGAAGGTATTCTTTAGGCGGAGTTCGATCAGGATTACTGGATCTGGGAGGTGTGCGTTGAGTACACCTCATTCCCGCGTGAGGACCTCTACAAAAGGGACATACTACTTTTCGGTTATTTACGGGAGATGATGGAGGGGAATTCCTAGCTCGACATTCGGTATTGAGATGGCCGGGTTTCTTGCAGTAGCTACAGACTCCAAGGTACTTATAGCAATCCTGCATTTCGTGTCCTCTCTTCTCACAGTAATCACAGAGGAGATTCCTTCGATCCTCAGATCCGGACCGAACATTTCGAGTTACGCTGCGAGTATTAGTAGTCCTGACACGGTCCTCGTTCCGGGGTGAACTACGAACCGTGTTATGGGAAGAACGACTGTAGCTATTTCTTTCCGGAGGACTACGTTGACTGACATTGGTAGGCCGATGGTTAGTTTTTACTGATGACTTAGTTTTTCGTTGTTCGACTTTTTTCCGTAGAACATCAGTCCATCCGGGAAGGGTAGTATTGATTTGTACTACTGACTCCAATGATTCGTTTAGATCAACCTCCCGGTCAGATCGGGAATAATTTGATGGGTCGTTCTCAAGAGGTATTGATTGGGACATGGAATTTGGAAAAGCAGTATTCTCACTGTCCAAAGAGTCTGCAAAATTCACAATATTCTCCCAAGAAGCTCTACTATACCGTCCAACTCCATCATTTTTATATATTGACGGACGAATGTTTCAATAAATGGAGGCAAACTACAAAGGAAAGCTATTCTAAGGGAATCATGATCTCTCATATCGTATCTAGGATATGCTTGACTAGCCAGGCGTTCCAACCGAAGGGCAAACATTTTATATGCTCTCTTGGCGAATATCGGTGAGCAGCCATAGTGAACTTCTGTATCTATATCTCTTTCTTCTTTACGTTCCTCATTCACGATACCGCCATACAAGATTATCCCGTACAGAGAAATATTCACGGTTATCTTTTATTATTTCTCGGTATATGTGAAGAAATTTGCCTTCTAGCTGTCGTCCTAGCAGTCTCAACCATTGGTGATGGGCATTTGGATAATTAAGGCTACAGTACGCCTCAAAATCAGCCAAATAGACTAAGAGATCTTGTTCTGATTCATATTTAAATTTTCCAGGGTCCACAACCTTAAGTTTTTGAGAGTTCTTGAGCAACTGTGTAAGGAGTACAATGGCCTCCTCCAGCATGTCAAGTCTCTGTTTCATTTGTGGCCCTGAATACATAGAAGGTTCATTTGTATCGGGAATACGACGTTCATATTGTCGTTGTGGTAATCCTTGTGGAAAACAACCAGAATACGACTGAGGGTCAATAGACATCTGGTGCTCCGGATACTGATTTACTGGGATTTGGTCTCGGTGGGGTTGTAGCAACACCTATTATATTTCTCGGAGAAGTCAGATTCTCCTCTATTTATTGGGGACAAAGATTCTCTAGTGCCTCTACCCATGTCTGTATTTCTCAATAGAGACTTAGGTTGAGTAAAGTAATTTCCTGGGGGTACAGAATCATGACAAAGATTGGGATTAGGAAGAAGTTGAGGTTTAGGAAGAAAATTATGAGTAGGCATAAGATTAGGATTAGGAATAAGGTTAGGATTAGGAATAAGGTTAGGACTAGGAATAAGGTTAGGATTAGGAATAAGATTAGGATTAGGAATAAGATTAGGATTAGAATGAAGATTAGGATTAGAAAGAATTTGATTTCTAGGATTTTCTACATAAACTAAGGAAGGTTTATACTCACGATCATAGAAAGAATTGGTATTTTTAGGCATTTGCAATTTAGGTGCATCAAGGTCAGAGGGTATTACCTGACCTCGAGCAGGGATCGTTCTGTGTTCAACCTGACTGATTTCCACATTATTTTCTTGGGTCCATTGCTTCCTAAGTTTAACAAGCAAGGCATCCATTTCGGACTGATTAAAAGGTTTGTCAGAGTTGGAAACCATTTTTACGTCAGAGTGGGAACCCAAGGGTGTGTCAGAGTTGGTGACTTCTACCCCATTTTTATTTTCTTCATTCACTCCTACATTCATTCCTACATTCATTTCTACTTGATGTTTATTTTGATCATCACGCAGACGCTGTTCTACACGTGGATCTAGAGCAACAGCTGCAAGAGATGGATCAAAGTCCAAATTCTCTTGGCTATCAGAAGCTGTGCTTGTTTCCAAGCCTGTGTTTTGATTTTTTTCAGACATGTTAAATTTTTGTTAAAGTAAAAATAAAGAAAATTTAAGTTTTGGAGGGTTATCCCTAACTAACTCTTGAATCTGTCCAATGTAAGTACAAAAGAAGATTTCTTTGAAGAAAACTGAAGAGAATCGATGAATTTTCAAAATAAATGTGATGATGTGAGCTAGAGTCACAATCCTAGTGCACGCAAGCGCAGAACTCAACAGGTCCCTGTTCGGCGCACACTAAATTTATTTAGGTTGCGGAGAGAGCACGCTGGACCGAACACTGTACCGACTGGAAGGTGCCTCTCTCCACTTATTCTCGTAGAGTCGATGGTCGAAGAAGATTGAATAATTCGGAGGTCAAAAGATATAATAAGAAGTAGATCGTATTAAAGTGATGTTCGATAGATGTGGTTTGAATGTCTAGTAAGCACAGGCAACCAACTTACACCATCAGAGGTGTTACGGAGCAGGTTAGGCTATTTCCGTAACGGAGGATTGTCCTCCGGGACTCCGTTGGCTGCTTACTTGCGAGTGACATAATTCAGGGAGGATTGTGAGTTTTTCAAGGGGAATAACAATTGTGATACACTTTACAGGTCTTAACCCCAAATGAAGGGTTTACTTAACTATATAGTGTTTCCGGATCTATCTATCAATGAAGTCTTCATATATTTTTTCGTGGAGTCTAATCAGTATTTTTAGTTAGTAACAGAATAAAAATATAATAACAGTTCAATACTAGAAATTCAAAATATTAAGGAATAGACACACTAGACAAAAGTTCTATGTTTACTGATATCGTTCTAAATATCTAACATGTGGGATTGTATTGTGAACATATAAAGATACACAATCCACTACCCAACAAAACGTAGTAAAAGTTATTGATTGGATTAATATCAAAATTATTTTTAATTTTAAAAAATACATTGGAATTATACTTAAAATCCAATGTATTATGATTATTTACATAGTTCAGGATCAGATTCAAGAGTGGAAACCAACGAATCCAAATATCATTCGTGCAATGAAGTAAGGGAGGAAATAGAAATTCTGACTCGATTATGACAAATATACTATACTTAACTGAGATTTTTGGGGATAAACAAAAGGGAGCTGAATTCAAACGGATGAAATCAAAGATTGTAACAGGACTAGAATGAGACCGGAACTTAACAAATTGAAACATTGAATTGAAACTGAGACCACGAAAATAAAAACGCTGTCAAAATAATAATAATCGGGGATATTATACATTTGAACCACGACTTTATCTTCATTATAATCCAATATAGGTTATATAATTTACAGTTAGGTTTTATTGAAACTTCACCCTTAGATTTCCAAGGAGGGGCTTTTGTTTCAAAAAATCTTGTTCGATAGTTGCTGGTTCTAATAGTCGTTTTGTTAAACTGCAAACAACATTCCAGTTTACTACTGCTTCCCCAAGCACATAACATTAATAAATAAAATATAATATACAATAATTTGATTAAAATATATTCGTGGGCGTAATTTTCATTACTCAACTACCTGGAAAATTGGACACATTAACTGTTCAGTACTTCTTAAGTATGTTCATGAGTGGTTTTTATGTACAGTACAATACACTAATAGTACTCTTTTAAAAACTTAGTTAACAAAAGTGTTTGTTTATAAATTAATACATCTAAACACTATATCCAAAACTAAAAAGAAGAGAATAATTAATTAACCTCTATAATTCCCTAAGTTTGATAATAAATAAGCAAATAAATATAATATAAACATCATCGTCTCCAGGCTGGGCACGTAGTGTCAGATGGAATCAATGAGAAAACCTTAAAAACTTACAAAACCGTTACTATGGGTTACTTCAGTCGTCAATGGCACAACTATGCACGAATAACATCTCCCTTATATATATTATATATATATATATATATATATAGAATATATAATATATATATATATATATGATATTATATATTAATATATATATATATACATACTATATATATATTATTTATATAATATTATATTTATATATAATTATATATATATATAATATATATATATAATATATATGAGGTTTAGCCACATTCTATTAATATATTTGTTACCAGGGTGCTGGACGGAAACCCAACTCAAATGCACCCCACCAACCTCTTTACCCAACACCCTCCCTTAATGAAAGAGATTTTACAATGAATTATATTTTTGCCCTAGTATTGAAATTCAAATATAGGAAGGTTGTGCTTGAGATACATCAATTTTTCTGCCCTTTTCTGCTGAGAGTGTGTTTCTCTTTTCATCATATATATATATATATGCTAAATACTCTCTCACTTGGAACACTAGTTGCAGGACAGGCCAAGTATTTCCTTGCAATTAAGTTTACTTAAGCGTAGGCAAACATTTTGTTTAACTTACCATCAACTGATAAGATCATCACTTGTATCTAGTCGCTTTTCTTGGTAATAGTTTTCAATAATTTGTACTACATCTTTTGGTAATGCGTGTGTTTCTTCATCACTACTGGACTGTAGAAATTCTTCCAGTGAATATGTTATTGATTTGCTTGTAGAAGGTGTTGGTTCTGTAGATTTCATTTTTTCCTTTTAATGGGTGGCAAATTAATAGACTGTTCGGATTGAAGTTTTTCAACTGCATCACAAAGTGACAATTTAACTTGTTCTAACATTGTGTTACAAAAAAACTTGCCTTTTATAACGGGGATTTAAGTAAGTTGCAAGAGAATGAAGGTCATTAAATTCCACAGAACCAAAGCGTTTTTCTAGCTCTAGTTATATTACATCTTTCATTCTTTTTTAACAGTCATCATGTTATTTGAAGATTGTTTCAAAACGCTCTTAGCTTTTGAGATTAATGGTATACATCAGGAGAAGAAAGCTGCTGACGGTGCATGATTCTTATTTTTTTGAGTAATTATCGTCAAATGTTTCTATAAGCTTAATGTGATACGATGTCATTTTCCATATTAGTAAGAATATTAACTTTGGAATACAAACTGGCGTACAAAGCAAGAGGTTCTTTGAGAGATACCATTCTTTCCCAATCTATGACTGCTATACCTATTCCAGCCGAGTTGGGAAAACTCTTTAAGAAACAGTAGATATGGAATATCAAGCAGTTTTTTGCCTGCAACTCATTTTCATTTTCAGATTCATCTTAATATTTTATTATAAAATTCTTTATCATATCTCGACAATAAATATCCGCACTACCTCAGGCAAAGCGCGGATTGGCGGATGCGGATCTTTAATAATGTGCGGATGCGGATGTTACCTGCATCACTCATATATATACTATATAATAATATATATATATATATATATATAATATATTATTATATATATATATATATATTATCATATATATATATATTATATATATATTATATTATTATATTATGAAGGGGAAGTAGTAGTTGTGCTTGACAACCTTCATTAGCTGAAGACTAGATGATTGATGTTGAAGAGAGTGAGCATTGTCGCGGATGAATTGGCGTTTCGTTCCGGGGGGCTGCTTTGGACTCATCAGTGGTGATCGCAGCCCCTGTTCCACCAGACGCCACAAATAATATATTATATATATATATATATATATACTATATATAGTATAATATATATATATATATAATATATATATATATATATATTTATATAATATATATATATATATATATTATATATATTAGATATATATATATATAATATAATATATATATAATATTATTAAATAGTACACCTCTCCTTGATTAGGGCTTGCCCGTGAGTTGACGTGTTTATTCGCCTTAATAATATACAGATCTTATATATACATATTTTATGTATACATATTATATATATATATTATATAATAATTTTATAAATTATATATATTATATAATATATATATATATATATATTATTATTATTATATTAATATAATATAAACAACCTCTTAACGTGCTTTATCCCCGTTTCAGAGGGTAACACTAACACGGGGGAACTACAGGAATTCGATCTTTAAAGCCATATAAAAGGGAAATATTTTTGAATTCAGGGAACAATTATTCCATTTTTTTTTATATATGGGTATCAATAATTAATTTGGGGGGTGGCAAAAAGTGGTTTATATAAACCGCGGGTATGAGGGATTTCGCCCACTCTAATTCATCCCCCCGTCCCCCTTCGTGGTCAATGGCGAGGCGTGGCATTTTCCAGCAGTCATCGCTACAGTTCCCGGTTCCCTATTCCGACATTATATATATATATATATATATATATATATATATATTATATAAATATATGTATTATATATTTATATAATATTTTATTGTATTTTTTTTTAAAATATTTTTATATATATATATATATATATATATATATATATATATATATATATATATATATATATATATATATATATATATATATATATATATATATATAGCTCCATCTATATACCAAAATCCAAAAATTTAACAGCTCTTTTTTTGCTGAAAGAATGCTTTCTCTATATCAAGATGGCATGCTTTCTCTTAATTTTCTTGTTATGCCCCCTGGTCTCCCGTCTCGTGCTCTACTATGAAGGAATTTATATGGTCTCCGTATTATCAATAGATGTACCAAAATTTTGTAGACTTGTATCGTGTCCCCTCTGAGAAATCGCCTTTCTACTTAAAACATTCCTAACTCCTTCAGCCTCTCCTCATAGCTCTTAACATCAAACCCAGAAATCATCCTTGTTGCTCTACTTTTGCCACTCTCCTCTAGACTATCTAAGTCTTTCTTTTAACATAAGGGCCCAACTTTGGGCAGAATCCTCTAATTATTGGCCTAAACACTAGTATTATACAGATTTACTTTTACTTCTTTGCTCTTGTAAAACAATGCGATTTATTATGCCCCAGCATCTATTAGCATTTATAATTTGCTTCCAACACTGATTATAGCTACTTTCAATTACTGCTTAAATATAATTACACCAATATCATTTTTTCTTGGTCCACAGGTCAAGCTAAATCCCCATTCACTATCCGCTAAAACTTTTTGGTGAGAACCTAGGTGGAAGAACCTTAAATTTTTTACTATAAAAATTCATTTGCACTTACTGCCCCACCCAAGAAGATTTATCAAGATACATTTTGAATCTTCAATATAGCATCCTTCACTTAGGCCTCTGAGGTGGCCACATTTGGTAATCATCTGAAACTTAGAAACCTTGGCATTTAAGTCCATGTCTAAATCACTTATATATATGAGGGACAATAGTAACCCCAGCTCTGACCCTGTGGGACACACTCTTCACTATTTCCAATGATGATTTATTGCCATTTAGTTGTACACACTGTTTTTCTATTCCACAACCACTCTTTAGTCCCAACCAATTCTTGACACACTTGACCTATGTTTCACCTCTAGTAGTCATTCTCTCTATAAATACACCATTTCGTCCTATTGGTAAATCTGACCACAACCTTATATCTCTTAAATTTCAATACTTTCTTCATCCACCAAGCTTCATCATGCCTCGCTATGCGTTTCTTTTCTGCCTTTGATCGGGTGATTGGGGGGGCCTTGCGTCGATTCTACGCTACGTATAATTGGAATGACTGCTATGACTCTGATGACGCTTCGGGTTCTGCCACTAAGGTGGGAGCTGTAATCGTGGACGGGATGAGCAGGTTCATTCCTTCTTCGACTAACTCTTTTCTCCTCATAATCCATGTTCGATCGGTGCTTGTTCTCTGGCATTCAGGCTAAGACAGCGCGTATCGGGACTGGAAAATTCTCGTTCTCCTATCACTCGCGCTAATTCACTCCAGCTAAGAAATCGTCTGCAGGCGATACTCCTTCGGCACGAGCAAGCGGGCTGGTGTCATCAAACCGAAAGTGCGCTAACCTCTGGATCTGCCTCACTAACAAGATCTTTCTGGCCTCTTCAAAACATCCTCTAACATTTTTTGTAAATCATCTTTTGCCCCTCTTATTCGATTTGATGGCTCTGTTGCTAACTCTCCAACTGAAAAGGTCAATCTCTTAGTGGGCCTCCTATTTTCCACTAACTCAACCTTGGACGATTCTAGGCATTCCTCATCCTTCTCCTTCTCCTTCTCTCTCAGGTGTTCCATGTCTTTACTGTGATTACATTTGATCGGCGTACACGGGTCTGAGATCTTGGAACTTAGGTAGGAGGGTAGGCCCCGATCGGCATTCCTCCCCGAGTTATGAGGGAGTGTGCTTACGATGCTGAACCGCCCTCGTTCAACTATATTCTCTATGTCTCTAAATATTAGCTCCGAATACTAATTACTAATACCCCAGCCCCCTCGTTTCAAACTAATATTCTCTATGTTTCAAATACTAGCTCAATATAATTCTACTAGCTCAAATTACTAATATCAATACTAATTCTCTAATCATCTTCTGTAGTTCCCTTGCTTGAATTTAATCTCACTCACTTTAAAGCTTGCGTCTGTTCTCATCTGGCTAATTTGCGCCTAGGGAATGAACTTTGGCTGATGCAACCCCCTTCTGAAATAGGGCTCTCCCGTGCGAGTTGAGTGGTGACAACTAAAAAAAAAAAAAAAAATGTACCACTCCACCAATATACCACATTGAAGTAACTTCTTCATCAGCCTTATGTGGTCAAAAAAGGTTAATATATATATATATAATATATATATATATATTTATATATATACTATATATATATCTATTATCTTATACTATATATATATATATATATATATATATATATATATAATATATATAGTATAGAGAGAGAGAGAGAGAGAGAGAGAGGAGAGGAGAGAGGAGAGAGGAGAGAAGAGAGAGAGAGAGCCAAAAAATTTTTTTTTAAATTAGAATTTGACAAGGAATAAAAATAAAAAAAACAGCAAAAAATCAAATTCATATTAAATTTCAAGTAATAATAATAATATAATTAATATAATAAATTAATATAATAAATAATAATAATAATAATAAATAATAATAATAATTAATAATAATATATATTGTAGGTTATTTTTGAAAGTAGTTTCCATTAAAATACATTTTCTTTCAAGGAAAACGAATTTTTGCCAATATTTTAAGGTTGTGTTTCATTATTTTTCGTACTTTATAAAATATATATATTTACTAAAGTAAGACTTAATTGGGTTTTTCCTAAATATTAAGAGTGAAATTAATTTATTTATTTTATTCTAATAATCATTTTTGAATTTATAATTTTTTTATTAACTTTACTATAGTTTTCAGAAGTTCCGGAAGTTTGAAACGAACATTCTTAAAGTATTAGCGTTTAATTGAGAAAACAAATTCGCCTCAAATAGTTTTCAGCGACAAACTCATAGATGAGGTAGCCAATGTTATATCACTATACATTTTTGGCGCAATTTGATTGGTGAACATTATATAATAATACTGCTAATGTGCTCGCAATTGATCCAAAAAAACTTAGGGGACAAAAATGGCATGTTTATAATTAATATTTATTTCATTGTAATTGATCCGCTTTTTCAAGCGCATATATATACTATAATAATATATTATATATATATATATAATATATATAGTAATAGTATATATAGATATATATATATATATATATATATATATATTATAATACTGATATATATATATTAATAATATATAATGAAAAATTGAAATATAATAATGAAATTTGAAAAAAGAATTGATTTTTTTTTTATTTTTTTATCTCTATTGCGTCAGTCATCGCCGCATCATAGAATGGGACGCTTCGGCCACTGTCGCCGGTGTACCCTCTCGCTTCGCTGAGGTGACCGGGTTGAAAAAATTTATTTAATGACGTTACTCATATATAAAAAAGTGAATAAGTTCTGTTCCCGGATTTCAAAATATTTTCCTAAAAATATATAGTACTACCTCTCAAGAGAACTTATAATCAATTTCGTAGTTTTACTACTGTATATTCATTCATCTTTGCAAACTTTATTAGTCTTCTCTTTTGCCACCACAAATAATAATAAAAATGTAGTTTTTATAGGAATTTCTTGTACCTTCCTTCATTCAACTGAGAAAATTAAAAATTATCTTATTTCAAAATAAGAATCGCAAAAATAATACATATGTAGATTTATGTCGATATTAGGTAAGTTTCGATGTCAAACAAAATCTTCTTCGCTCACAATCGATTCATTTGGTAAAAATAAATAAATGTTATCAAAACTCAAAGATATATTATATATATATATATAATATATATATATATATATTAGCTACTCGCCAAATACACGCCATTATTATATATAATATATATATTATATATATCTATATATAATTATATATTATATAATATATATATATATATATATTAATATATTTTACGTATATATATATTATATTATTATATCAGCGCTGGGTTTCAAGTTACATTTGTCAAGTACAAGTCCTCTTAAAATTTGTTCAAGTAAAGTACCAAGTAGAACTTACTTTAGAAAAGCTTATACGATGTATTTAAAGACAGAGATGATATGAATAGATGATATACCAAATAAGTAGATTTATTATAATTTACTATATTATAATATATAATTATATATTATATATATATTTATATAATATATAATATAATAATAAATTTTCATACATCTTATCTTCTCTCCCCAAGACGGGTGATAAGGTGGCAACATGCACCGGAAACAGAAAAGTAAGTTAGAGAATGGCACGTCTCGAAAAGAAAGTAGCCTTTACCAAAACCCCCCCCCACCCCTATTTATTAAAACCTTATTAGTGGGAACTCGTTGCGTCAGAAATCCACCCTAGAGTTTCACGGACGCGATGGGCCTAGCTGATCGGCTTATCTCGTCAATGTGGGTTATCCCTTGGCATCATGGCGCTACAACCAACCCCTCACATAACCCTTTGTGCAACCTTTCTTTCTCTTGCCAAGCTCAATTTCTCTCCCCAGGCATCCTTTACTGACCAAATCCACTTTTTCTTCGCTCTCACAGCAAGTCGAACTTCCACCAGCAGCACCACTCACCACATATATCATTCTTTTAATCGTTTAACCATAAGACTATCATCCATCCTTTACACATGACAAAACCATCTCAACTTTCATTATTCTCTCATTTACCTTTTTTTTCACACCACACAACTCTATACGTTCATTCCTCCTTTTATCAATTTTTCTCACACCAATACACTTCCCTAAGAGATCCATCGAACACTTGTCGTTTAGAGCTATACCTCTGTATTCACACCAATAGTCCTCACTGACTAATACATTAACACAGATACAACATATACCCTCATGTAAGACCCGTAGCGCACTCAAGACTAGTCCTTTACTTCCACCAAGGATTTAATTGCACCAACACCTTCCTGCCATTCACAAACTTTCCTACACAATCTGCATCACCGTCAATCCAATTATATTCCTAATATTTAAACTCAATCACTTTTTCTAGCTGCTCACAATCTAACAAACTTCACACGAGGACTGTCCTCACTCACAACCATAACCTTATCTTATCTACGTTTACTTTAAACCTCCCTTATTACACAACCTTACCAAATCTCTCTACCAATCCTCTCAAAACTCTCTTCAATTCGCCACACAAAACCTAATCATCCTCATATAATTTTTCTGAAATTTTTTGAATTTGAATCCCTGTCTTTCCCCGACCAATCCGGAAAATTTTTCCCGACCAGCAGTGTTCGTTATTTTTGGGTATAAAATGTCATAATCATTTATTGAGCTATTTACTGTTCAGATTCATACTTAAATTATTTGATATAATGCTTTAGAATTTGTCATCATCATGGATGAATTTAAAAAAATATTATATTTTTTTTTATAGTAATCGGCCTATACCTTCCCCATAGCGTCCAACGCACTCCTTTTTATTTTCCAAAGAAACAGTTTTATTTATAGGAAAAGAAATAAAGATTAAAAGCTTACATTATAGCCCTAAGTGTGATAAGTCCACTGCGATTCACGAAGTTCTATATGGGATATTTGGTAATTTTTTTTCTCAAGCATCTAAATTTTTGATTTTATAGCGTTTCTGTCAAAGCTTTCGTTTTAACATCTTTCTCTGCTCTTCAGTTTATTGATCTGTATGGTATTTTCTTTTATCCAAACCTTTTTATTCCTCTTATTCCCTTTTTGGTCCTGTTTTGACTCGAGATGTTCTCATATCTCCATGGGCAGCTTCTTACAATCGTCAACATTTTTGAAGTGAATATTGAACTTTATGAATACTTTATGAGATCTCTTATAGCATTGTGCACTTTTCTTTAAAAATCAGACTATGTTCTTTTTCAGATTCTCACACTAAAATTGCTTTATTACGGAAAAAACCTCCTTCCACTGTCGCATTCCATGCGAAAATATCGGTCCTAATTTAATAATTTGCCACCATTCCGCATAACAATGATTCCCAGGTACTATAGAAAAAAAAACTCATAAATCAAGTCTCTTAGAAGGACAATCACCATCCAATAAATATTTTGAATTTTAATTTCAAGGGAGTAGAAGAGCTTCCACATACAAAGTAGAGTGTATTGTGCTTTTGCTTTCTCAGCAACAGAATCTGTGATTCGGTTATTGGTGTACAATGCCTCTAGCAATAAATCAAATCTTTGTTTCCATTGTTCTGGCTGATGAAAAAATATACTAGGATCCCAATTGATGGAGCCCATTTGGACAGGCTGTACTTCAGAGGACATCTTTCTAATATCTTTTCTTCATTTTGATTAGCACAGTCTGGCATTCAAGTTTGAATTTTAGGATATTACTTTCATTCGAAGTGACTTCTTTGAGAAGTTTTTTTTTTTTTTTGTCTGAAATCCAAGATTAATACCTTTTACATCACTCAAATTGTCTTTGTCATGTAAATCTAATGAAAAAAGCTTAGTTGTGGCACCCTCCCCTCATCTCCATCATTCTAACACATCCCTGACACCCACCCACCCTCGTAATTCTTTCATAATCAATCACATACAAATGAATTAACAGGAGGACATTAAACACATCCCGCCTCACTCCGCTATTATATATTAAACCAGAATTACTTTCGACTCTATTTATTCTTACACACGCTTCACTATCGTCAAACTTTTGATTCAATTTACTAGCAACACCATATATCACTAACACCTGTCATAGAGCTTCCCTTATTAATCCTATCATTACGCCTGTTGCAAGCTATAAAACCTAAATACCAATTTTATTCTTCCCCTGCCTTCATTATCCCGAATCAGTTGTTTCATGTAGAAGATGTAGACCCACACTTCCTTGCCAATTCTAAACGCACCATTACTGATGTCTTCAACCCAATCAGTCCTTCAGTCACTCAACGACACTCTTATCGACAAAATTAACAGATAGATCTTCCCATACAGTCACTCAAGACTAATTCCCCTATTTAATACCTACAGTTACCTTAATCCCCGTATTACCCTTATATGAATAGTAATTATTGCTCTCCTTTCCAATCCTTCGAAACTATTACCCTCCATAAACGCCTTTAACACAGCTTCCAAATCCATATCAGATCACCATCTCGCCTTATATATATATATTACTATATATATATATAGATATAATATTATAGTATATTATATACTTATATATATATATACTATATATATAATATATAATATATATATATATTATATAATATAGTATATATTATATTATATAATATAATATAATGACATTTACTTTATGTGTCGTCAATGGAAATTAAGTAATAAGTTAGTGCAGAGAGGGTGTACCCCCATTTTTTATAACAATATATAAGGATATACTCTAAAAAAATAAATAAATGAAGAATACTGAAAAACGAAATGTAGCTTCTTTAGAAAAAAAGCTTACAGGTACTCTTCAAAATTTGTTAAAAATCCCATAGGAATTTGTTATATAAAGATTTTTTATTTAAAAAAATTCACAGGAAATACTCTAAAAAAAAAAAAAAAAAATAATGAAAGCTTAAAAAGAAAAAAAAATATTTAAATCTTAATTCTAGGAAAAAAAAGTAAGAGCTCTGCAAAGGTTTAAAATTTTCCCAATAGGATTTCTTATAAAAAAATATAAGTGGGGCCTCGTGAATGGCATTCATCCTATTTTTTTTTTTTTTTTCTTCAGCCTTATGAATAAGCATTGTTAAATACATAGAGTTTTTTCTGAAGTTATACCCTAACAAAACTTATTATAACCTGAACTAGAAGGCCTGAAATGAACCTTCCAAATAGTATATATATATATATATATATATATATATATATAATATATATATATATTATAATATATTATATTTTATTTGATATATATATATATCTATATATATATATATATATATTATATATAATATATATAATATCATATATATATATATATATATAAGGCGAATTTGAACATGGGACGTTCTCTACTGTGTAAGAGTCGACTAAAGGAAGATGGGTGGCCTGGGTGCAGATCCCACTACCACTTACCGATATTACACCTAAGAATGCTCATGCACTGCTCGGATTTCTTGTGTATGTGTTGCGCACCCTATAGTCTATTATATATATATATATATTATTACTATATATATATATATAATATTAATATATATAGATATATAATATATATATATATATAATAATAATATAATATATATATTATATATATATTATATATATATAATATATGATATATATATATACTATTAAGTATAATATATATATAATATATATATATATATATATGATATACTAGCCATCGCTGGCGACAGGAGGTTGAGTCACCGCCTCTCGTACGAGAGGACGCTGGTTTCAAATCCTCGCGTGCAGTTGGGTGTTTTATCTTACCTGGGGGCAAGATTTAACATTGACGGCAAACACGTAGGTGGCGCACTGTTTGGGATAGCGGCCTAAGTATCGAATTTCTGTGATGTGTCCCCCGTAGTTTACCCTGATAGAGGGATACAAGCCACGTTAAAAGGTAGTTTGAGTATATGATCATTATATATATTATATATATATATAATATATAATTAATTATAATATAGTTATATATTATATATATCATATATATTATATACATATATATATAGATATAATCCATCTAAATTTCCCCCAAGAACTAGGGATAAAAGTGAGTGACATGGTACGGAATCCAGAAACAGTAAGTAGAAGGAAATAATGACACAAGTCGAAAGAAAGCCCAGCACTTACCACTCCCTTTATACCTATTTAGTGAGAACTCGTCGCAGTTCAGAAATCCACCCTAAGCTTCACGGGACCATGACGGACCCTCACTATGTTATCTCGTTAATGTTGGGTTCATCCCATGGCGCAGGGTGGGCTACACACGATACCCTTCACAAAACACCCACCATTTACTCCTCTTATGCACCTTCTTCTCTCTCCAGGCATTCCTTTTCCCTCGGCTTAGGCCCAGGCCTGTCAAATTCCCAGAACCATTACCACCTAGTACATACCGACTTACCAACCAATACATCCTCCTTTCCCACATGACAAAACCATCTCAACGTACTTTCTTTAATTACTCGCATTTACCCTTTCTTCACACCACACAACACATCTAAATACGTTCATTCCTCAATTTTATCAATTCTTTTCACCTAAGCACCGCCATAAGATTTGTCCATCTGAATAAATTGTACTTAGATCTCTCACCTCGCTCTACCTTATTATTCCAGACCATAGGTCTGCACTACTTACATTAATCAAACGAGTAACACATACCCTCAGATAAGCACAGTTTGCACTCAAGACTTAGTCCTTTTACATCCAAACAACGATTTATTCGCACAGACCACTTCCATTGCCCATCACAACATTTCCTAACTATCACTCCTGAATCACCCCTTCCTTTTGATCCAAACGAATGTCCTAAATATGTTAAACCAAGAAATTAGATTACAGCTGACTCACCATCTAAATATAACTTCACACCGCAGGACTATGTCCTCACCGTCAACAAACCTATAGTATTCTTAAATCTACGTTTACTTTCAAACCCCTTCCTTTTACACACCTGCCAATCTTCTCACCCAATCCTCTCGCAAACTCTCTATCAGATTCACGTACGAAACCCAAATATCCGCAATTTAATATATATATATATATAATATATATATATATTATATATATTAATATAATTATATATTATATATATAATATAAATATATATATATATATATAACTTATTTATATAATTATATATATATATATATATATATATATATATACATATATATATATACTAATTAATAATATATATATATATATATATAATACTATATAATGATATTAATATATATATATATATATCTATATATATTATTATATATATATATAATATATATATATTATATTATATATTAATATATATATATAATATATATATATATAATATATATATTAATATAATTTTTAAAAATATTAAAATTAAATATATATATTATATATATATATTATACAAATATATATATATAATTTAAATATTCAAAAATCAGTGTTAAGTATTTAATCCTATTAAAAAAATTATGGAATAATGAATGGACGGAACATATTCGGTTGATATTTTTAAGCATCACTACAGCATGCAAGCAGCACTTAACATTCAAATGTCTTTGAGTTTGTTTGAATTACTAATGTCGATCAGGCCTCTCAATTTTTTAGGAAGCACGATTATAAATAAACAAAAAAAATGAGAATTAAATTTGTTTAAGACAATTGATTGGTTGTAGGAATGAGTTGGAAATTAATATTTTGACAAAGTGAACAAGTATATATTACCTTGTTCCAATAACAAATACTCTGCATAACAATACATATACCAATATTGTAAAAGGTGACAATTTTGCATTTGTTCTGTGTCCAGTAACAGTGGTAGACGAGGGGACCGAACACCAGCCCCCCCCATCCACAAAGTAAAACTCAGTTTATTCACTGAGAAATAATGAAAACAACATGCAAGAAGTCCAAAATGCTTTAAAGATAAAGGTAACGGAAAATATTGACATAGAAGAGTAAGTAATAATGAGATACGTTTCACAGCGGTGTTTACATTGGCGTAAAAATGAATTATAAAAACTAACTAGGAAATTTGAATTCATCATATATACATTAGATTCAAAAAATCGTTTAGATTTTAGATTTAGGAAATTTTAGCAAAACACGGTTAGATCTTTACTGAAAATAATGCAGGTAAAAATAGTCGAGAAATTTCCTTAAATAGTTAAAAAAAGGGGGGAGGGAAAAAAAAAAGTGTACCAAAATTAATTTAAACATCCATTTTCGTTTGTATTTCTTGAAACTCTTCCTCATGCGCCGATTTCCTACCTACTCAATCTCGACAATTCCATTTCGATATTTTTGCATTCTCGTTTATATTTTGATACTCTTATTTTTATTTTCTGGGTAACTTGTCTATACTTGAATTTGGAAAAGGCAAAGTAACATTTTTAGCGTCTTTGGTTCCATCCTTCAAAATTATCCGGCTTCGGCGGAACTCCAGATGCGTTCTGCTTTCACTTACACTTTCGAATCTTAATTCTAAGTTAATTGAATTTATATGAATGATAATAAATCGCTTTGTTATTAATTCCGATCTCTTTGGCCCTACATACAAATATGAAAACTACTTTGTATTAAACAAAAATTATTTATTGTTCCTGCTCGATTAGTTCTTATCATTGGTCGGAAGGCATCATTTACGCCGGTGCACACCAAGACACCAAAAAGCTATTTTATCTTATTCAATCAGTTTTTGTAACGGAAAACGTATTTAAAAATCTAATAACCGAAATGCGCTTTATTTCTTGAACCAGTAAGAAACCTCCAGATGTTTTTCCATTTCGATGTAATTTAAATTCATGTTCAACTTGTATTATAGTCAATAACAAGTTCTCTATCAAAGGGAAGGAGGAGCGTGACTCACGCACAACATTAGGAAGGGACACTTCAATATGAGATCAACACAAGCACTATAAATAATAGACAAATCTGATCTTAACATGTTCTAATAAATATTGAATTACTGGTGCGTTATATCCCAATTCAGTATGAACGAAAAGCATAAAGATGGTTGCTCGTAACAAATTATTTTGGTTTTTGGATCAATTTATACATTGTCGATACCCATCTGAAAGGCCGTCACTACCAAATCAAGAAGTACAAATTTCACTAGGTATGGTAGTGTGTCAGTGATGCCGCCTAATCTCGGCAATTGAGAATAATATAAATAACAAATTGAACACAACAGGAAGGAAAATATCAACAATTTATTTTTAATATATATCTCAGATTTAGTTTTGATGTGGTGAATTGTTGATGGGTTTAAAGGCGTTGGTAGAGAGGTTGCTGCCGATGTAAAAGGTCTAAAGGTCAATGTAGTAAGAGCAAAGGTGCGGGTGGTGGTGACGACAATTCTGAAGTTGTAGCAAGTCATGTTGGATGATAGACAAATGGAACAAGCAAATGGTAAGAAGGTGGCTGTGCAATTAAATCTTTGCATGAATAAGGTTTTGCACGAGGACTGTGACTTACCCAGATGTGTTAATGTTAGTAGAGACTGATGGGATGGAATATAGCATGCAGATATGTTCAGGGGCGTGTTGGAGAGGAAAAACCTAGCTAAAATGTGTCGGATGTGGCAAAGGCAAGAGTAAAAAAAAAAAATGAAGTGGATTAAGTGTTTACCATTTGAAAGAATGAATGTTGGTCGATTGAAGCAAAGTAAGATGTATATAAGAAACAATGTGCATGGAGTCAGGTAATAGGTTTCGAAGAAACGGAAACTGCAAGAGTAGTTTCATCGAGAAAAATGTGATAATAGAAGTGCAATGGAGTGTTTTTGTAGAGGGACGTGGTTGTGGGCTTGGTCCCAGGTGATCGAACCCAGAACACTGGGAGATACAACAGTAGGGTTTGTCGCTGAAGATGAAGCTCCAGGGGGATTATGTGTGGACAGGTCTCACAAGAGTGATAAGGGGATAGTGGGGGGAGGAGGGGAGAAGGCTTCCCTTGTTTATTCAGGTCATGTTCTTTACTACTTAACATGATTCTGTGATCCGTTGCATGGTTGCAACACCACCATCCCCCAGTTTATCCGGGAGCCGAAAGGGGCGATGAATAAATCTCTCAGGACACTCAAACTAGAGGAACACTGGACCGCGTTGTAATCCAAATCTACTCTTCCATGTTTTTAAACAATAGAACATGGGAATTGCTCGATAAATTCCAGATAATATATTATAAAGAAAGCTGGATTGAAAATCATTAATAAACATTATCTATCTATGAACCTTTAACGTGGGAAGATACAATTAGTTAAGTTCTTTTTTATTGCCAGTACTATAAGCATATAAAATATACAAAAAATTTTAAAAGAACTTAATGATATGAGCAATCAGTTTTTATTACGAATTAGAAATCTAAAATAAGAAAAATAAAAATTAAAAAAAAACAAAAAAAAAGCAAACAATATATACATCCCCCATTTCCCTTTTAATATCAAAGAAGCACATGCTGATGATACATTTCTTTGTTTAACAAACCCTACACGTTTTTTAAAATCTTTTGTTCAGACTCGTAAGTTCTGCCCATCGAATGAATTTATCTGTTTGACATAATTCTCTTCTCGAAACATAATTACTATAAAATTTAATTATTCTATCGTGAAAGGCAAACTGTCTTTTGAAATCTTTACAGTCCTTTCTGGGAGAGGTCAATCCAATTCAAATATAATTCAATCTCTTGAAAAGGCCACAATCTGACAGCACGAAATCATAACGACTCATCAACGGTTAACGCTCCTAAACCATAGCTTTCCTTAACACTTTATATTATCTGAACGAAAAAAATCCCTTGCAAAACTTATCAATTACATTTATAGATTTATCGGAACTGTGATAAAGAATATCCACTCCTGACAATAAAAATGAATGTAATAAACTTTGCTGATATATTCTTTTATATCCTCACATTCAAACCCCAAACTAAGAATCTGTTAAGCACTGTAACAATTTACCATCGATAATAAAACCCCATAAAGATACCAATACATCCGCTGAATTAAGTAGCTTCCTTTTAAAACTTCTAACCCTTTCATTTGGTACGCAACATTCAATAAATAAATCAATTCGCTTCAAATCACAAATGCTAATATCAAATATGTTCAATTCTACAATGCGTAACTTTTCTTCCATGGTTGCACTTGCAAAAATCAGTCGTATAATTTTTTCATCTTCAATAGTAAATGAAAAGAAATTAAAAAGTTCACTTATTATGAAACATTTATAATCTTCCCTATAACTCCCATGAAACCTTTTTTTAAAGAACTTAAACTCTTCATATTCTTCAGCATCTGGAGAAAAATAACCACTTTCAACTCGA
>JABUQX010024253.1:0-27201 GCA_015478945.1 Trachelipus rathkii
GGAGCTGACCATCTGCTGCTACACCAGATTGTGTTACATTATAACAATGATTCTGGAATCCATTTTTCATCTCGATTGCCTCCCTCTGGTAGCACTAACGGGCGTGCGTCTGCACTCCGAATGTTTTGTTGTAGACAGTTGCAAAGCTCCTGACATCTTCACTCTCGCCACTTCCTGTATAGGCTTTCCTTCTTTTTCCGGCCAACTCGTCATTCTGGAGGGAGCTCTTCATCTTTGGGTTTTCCTCGATATTTAATTCTTCTCTCACTGTATAAGGCCTGAGTCTACTGCTCTTATCTGCAAAAATTGTGACACAAATAACTGTAAGAAAGTCTTAAATAATATTCTAAATAATAATAATAATAATAATTAATATTAATAATCAATATTATAATACATAATAATATACATTAATAAGTTAATAATTAATAATAATAAAATGAATAAATAATAAGTATAATAAATAATAATAATGAATATAGATAATAATATGAAAGATAATAATAAATGAAAAGCTGAAAGGTAAATATGAAATGATGCTTGTTTTACAAGAAGAGGTCTAATAAAAGTGGAAAGTATATTAATAATAATGAATTATGAATTTCTAAGGAATGATACATAATAGATAACTATATAATTATAATAATAGATATATCAATATATAAATAATTTTCATTCAAATCTTTATTCAGAATTAAAAATTATTAAACTTAATAAACTGTTATAATAAACAGCAAATAATTATATTAACAACAATAAAGACATTTAATAAAAATACAATTCTGAAAGGGCAACTACTAATGCAAGATCTATAATTATTAGTTGTCCCTTTTGAACACCAAGCCATAATTAGGATTTAATAATTAAAGTAATTTTATTTTTTAATAATGCCTAATCTTCATAAAACTGATATAGACAGTTATAAATACAGATATAGTGTAGTTATCGTAACTATGTTACATATTATACTTTAGCTATAATAAATGTCGTAATTAAAGTACTGGCAACAATAATAGTATAATGATATGATATATGATAAAATAATATTAATATTATTAATATAATATAAAGTATTATAATAATATAATATATATGATTATATATTGTTAGTAATATAGATATAAATATAATAATATGACTGATATAGAATATAATATAATATAATAGTATACATATATATGTAATAATTTACTAATATATATTATATTATATTATTTAATATTTATATAATATAAAAGACTAATATATATAATCATAATATATATATACGATATTAATATATATAATATAATATAAATATAAATATAAATATAATACTATATATTTTAATAATTAAGATAATATAATAATATGATATAAATAAATAAATATAATTAATAAATAATATAATTATACATATAATAAATAAAAAAATGTAAAGATGCAACATTAATTAATTATATAAAATAATATATAATTAATAATATCAATAATAAACTAATAATACGATGAAAAAAAAGAGATAATAATAATATATAATAATAGATAATAATAATAATTAATAATAATAATGAGTTTATAGTAATCAATAATAATAATAAAATAATAATAATAATAAATAATAAGTATAAAATAATAATATATGAAATAATAATAATAATCAATATATCTAATAATAATAATTAAAACTAACACCATTTACTATTTTTAAGTAAACTTTGACCATAAGATGTACTACTTTACCATTATAATTAACGATAAAAATAAATATAATTAATATAATTAATAATAAAATAGATAATTAATAATAATGAAGTCAATATGATAATGAATAATATAATAATAAGAATAATAAATAATCAAAATTAAATAAATGAGTAGAATAATAAGTAAAATATATAATAATAATAATATTAATAATAAATAATAAAATATAATGAATAATAATTAATAGATAAAATAATACATAAATGTACACATAGTTATATAAGTAAATAAATGAATATAATAATATATAGATAACTAATAATATAATAATATATAATAATGAAAAATATAATAAATAATAAGAATATTATACTAATAATTTAAAATAATAATAATAATATTAATAATAATAATAATAATAATAATAATAATAATAATAATAATAATAATAATAATATAATAATAATAATAATAATAATAATGTAATAACAATAATAATAATCTTTATTTAACATTAAATTAACTTTATCCACTTAATTAAACAAATACAAGCAGTTTTTTTTTGTTGCAAATGCTAACTTTTGCTAAACAATAATATTGCCTATTTGCATATAAACTGTATTATTATAAGCATATACATATAGTCATTTTTAAATTAAATTCAACCAGAATGTTTTAAATCGTTTGTCTCACAGAAACAGGTTCTTCAATCCAAGGTTTTACGAAGCTAAATGTAACGGAGATGATTTGTGTGTGTATTTAGTTCTGGCATTTGAAGTTTTCAAAAAATATTCAGAAATGATATTATACAAATGGTAAATACCTTTTGGTAGCTTTAGATTCTTCTAAACAGCAAAATCATCGAAAAATAATAATAATAATAATAATAATAATAATAATAATAATAATAATAATAATAATAATAATAATAATAATAATAATAATAATAATAATAATAATAATAATAATAAATAATAATAATAAAGTAATAGTATTATATTTATGATTAAGGGCTATTCGGGACATTTATGGTATAAGGATATATGAGGTATATATATATGATATTATTTAAGTATTATATATGTTATAAGTATTATATATATAAGGTATATATTATATATTATTAGTAATATATATACTAAGATAATATTTTATATATATATTAAGACTATATATAATAAAGTAATATATATATATATATATAGTAATATATTATATATAATAATATATATTATTATATATATATATATTTATTTATATAGAGATATATTTATATGTATTAATGTATAGTAGTATATATATATGACTATATAATAATAGATTAATATATTATTTAGTAGATCGTAGGGAAATCCACGAGTCCATGTCGCTCGGGATCTCCGTATGTAAATCTCCGAACCCGATATAAACTTATGCAGCGGAAAATATAGGAAATCCCGGAAATCCCGGCCATTCCTGGATCCCGATATTTCCGATTGGTTTTATGGCGAAGCGATTTTGTATATTTGGCTAAATATTGTCGCTGAATCTTTCATTCGAAATTCATAATGCATAGTGTGCAAACCAGCACTCAAACAGTCCGATTTATTCTGACATAGGTAAGCATAATTGCCAACGCTCGAGCATATCAACGTGGAGATTCGACAATCGCCTCTTTCAAGTTCTCTAGATCTGGCACACAGATTCCCACTTTATGAGGTACCAGTTGGGAGGGAAAGTGATATGAGATCAGCGGTTTAGCGCAGAAAGCTGAAGACAGAGGTATGAGACACATCATTGACAGTATTCTAGTACTTAACATATAAGGGTTGTAATTAACTGTTATACGCGCTGTATACTAGTGCCAAACATCCTCTACTCCTAAGTTTCGGTAAATCCTAATTAATTATCTTTGCTTATGTTTGTGATAGACGCCCTGAAAACTATGTTAGGTTTAACTGAAATTAATTTTGACTTTTATTCGAATATTTCGATAGTCATGATATTCAGGATTATTGGGAATTTGTTTCATGTGTAGATTACAAAGATGCTTAAATGCCGCTTGCTGGTATAAATTGATAAATAGTCTTGTGCATTGCAGAGACATCAAAAAGACACCATCGAGTTATAGGGCCTCGTGCACAACGATGGTAGATGGTTCGATGCTAAATTTCGTGTATATACACCCAGACCTGTTTGAGGTAGACTAATTCCGATGCGTTCTTTCACAAATGTAGTTAAAGAAGATGGGTACGAAAGGATCATGTATAGAATGAAACATTTGTACATATAAAATAATAAACATTATGTTTATATATATGTTTATATGTAAGGAGAAACAATAACCAATAAGAATTCAGAATGTAGCAAGAATAATAGGAAAAAATCACAAAATGAAGGACAAGGATATAAGTGGAAAGTTTATATGAACCGAGTTATTAAGGAAAAAGATATGAGTTAGCACTGCTAGAGATAGTTTAGCTGAACGTGAAGGGACATACTGATTATTACTGGGAGACAAGATCTTAATCTGAAATAAAGAAAAGAGTTTGCTAAAAGTACAAGCAAGAAGTGTGTGTGACGTCGGGTGCTAAAGTTAAGAAGTATCAATTAATGTCAATGTAAATAGTGGGTAATGCATGAGGAAGTTGGCAAACGATAAAGTAGGTAAATTTTTAGAGATCGTGGTTGAATGGCTCCTATTACTGAATAGTTAAGTGGATGGAGTTTCAAAAGAAGAGGTATATGTGGATATATGCTTAAGGAGAAGACAAGACGGGCTAAAAATTTTCATAGGTGATGGAGCAAAATTGAATGAAACAATGAACAGTTTGGAAGGGAGGCAAACAGGGACTGTAACCTCAGGGTGATTTCAGTAAAGTTGTTTGGAAAGGAGATTCATATAGGTTTAGAATAAGAGTTGTACGAGAGTCTTCGTATAAGAGATATAAAGGATTTTGCTTTTTTACTTGAATTTTGAGGAGGTGAGATCGCGATATTCTCAACAAAGATATGGAGATGTGTACAAAGCGTTTTGTGTAGAGTGTGTAGATAATCCCGATGGCTAGAGGAGATCAGCGATATGTAACCCTTGGCGTTTGCAGAATAGACAGACAACTGAGCAAGAATACTGTCGTGAGTTAATAAATGTATGCTATCTATACTGTTGTATGATATGAAAGGAAACGATATGCTGAGTTGTATGTAGATTAAAAATGTGTAGTGCAGGAAGCATGCTGGGCAATCAAAGCTTTGACGAATGTCAAAGGGACTAAAATCGTTTGTACTTCTCTTGATATGGTGCTATTGATGAATTGTTGCAACGTAGTATTGACGTTTGCCGTGTTAATATATTACGACTGAAAAATCCATGAATAAGTAGGTCAGGGGTGGCGTAGCCAGTGGGGGTGTGAGGGGTGCTGCAAAGCCCCCCACCTGAATTTTTCGACAGTGAAGATTTTATCTAGCCAGAACACAGTACTACAAAAACATAGATATAGGTGTATATAGTATTATATATTTATATATCATAGTATCATACAATATAATATAAGATATATATATATTATATATAACTATATATATAGTAGTTAATATATATATAATATATATAATAGTAATACTATAATATATATAATATATATAATATATATATATATAATATAATATGAAGCCGCAGGATCAGAAAAAAAATGAAAGATAGACAAACCAACTGGACAACTGCAACGATATAAGAAAAATGTGAAGGGAAATAGAGAAAAACTTTTGTACCAATAATTGAAGAACTATATCGTTTAATGTGGCCAGCAAGGTCTGGCATTAAGGGGCTCAAGTGAACCTGACGTATTGAATTAATCAACCAGCTGAAAATGCTCGGAATTAGAAGCCTTCTAGGTTTCGACAAACGAGGTGACCAGGTTTTTGAAGAACCACTTACTCTATCGTCCACAAATTCAATGTATACGAGTCCCGATGTATATAGATAATGAAACATACAGTTCCATCTTAGTCACTTAAACAGAGAAAAATAGTGTAAGTAAGTTAATAAAAAAAAAATCTTTTTTCAGCATTAGCTGATGTAAGGCAACGGATTATTCCTCCGAAACGAACATATTCTACTTTGTGTAAGAACCGATTGGTGGTGATCGGAGGTGATACTCCTTTAACTTTAAGAGAGGATTTTGTTTTATCATTTTTGTTCCGTTTAATGATATCTCAATGGGAAATCACTGGCAAATGTTAATTTCTGCGAGACGTCCGGCTATCTTGGTTTAACTACTCGGAAAATTTAAGAGGGCCAAGATACTGATGAGAACTCTTCCATGAAAGGCGAATTCCGAGGAGTGCATATCTCGTTTAATCTCGAATGATATCCTACTAAGCTCTATAACAGCAGACTGTGTTAGCCACATTTGTTTAAATGCTATTTCTCCTCACACTCTTCTAAAAATTAGGCAATTCGAAACGTCTTACGATCATCCTCTGAACATATGCACTTTTTTCCGATCGAGCCGAAGCGCACAAAACCGGAAGAATAGAAGTGAAGGGTTTCTAGTAACCAAAAAATAAAAGAGGATCAAAAAGATGTGAGCGAGACAAGATGGTGTGAACGGCATGAAAGAGACTCTGCGTCATTGGAAAATATAAAAGAATGGCCTGGTGAATTATCACAGAAAGCTATTCGTTGTTGAAATTCAACTCATAATTGAGATTTTAATAAAACATATTGCTTTTGAGTAAATTTTCTTGAAATATATCTACAACTTTCAAAGACAGGTTACAGAGTGTCCAATTGGACATTGTCAGTGCATATAAACCTAAGTGAATTAGACATATTCAACTTTCTTCGAAAAGAAGACAAAAACTGAGACGAACAGAGTCTAAAAAACCATAATTCACACAAGCTAAAAACTGTATGCGACAGTTAATTAAAATTAACAATTCAAGAATTCGCCTGCGGTAAAGATTCTGTAAATCGTGCCCTACAAGTCAATCCCGAAGTCCATATTACCGCATCAGTTTTATTCCGTTTGTATTGATTATCTTAGTTGACTGATCGATTTCTTTCGCATGAAACCACTATCATTCACTTTCAAACTTTTTACCAGAAAGTGCAATGTACTTATTTAGCATATTGAAAAAAAGCATCCTCCTTTTATAAAGAGACTTTCCAGACCTTCCACGAGGATTAGCACTAAAAGGGAGTGGTGTCTCTGGCGCGTAAAATGCGCGCCGCGAAAATGACCACACAACCAAAACTGGATCGGTGTTTGGCTAGTTGCTTAACAAGAGGAGGTTTCCTTACATTGCTACTCTCTGGAATATCTTAGCAGTATTGCCCTGTGATCCGCGCAACATAGAGGAAATACCTTTTCGACATTAGGCCGTCTGAAACTATTACGGAAATAGTGTATTGAGAGGATTCGCATTAAAAGGTCTTGCTTTAGCGTGTCAAATCATCATGATTTCAGCACAAAGTTAGCAATGAAAATAATTTTGAACTCATCGTCAAGTCAAAAAGCAGGAGACTGAAATTGATCCTTATAAACGATGGTAAGATTCCTTATGAGAATATGATATATATATATATATATATTATATATATAATAATTAGTACTATATATAAATATATAATATATTATATATATATATATATATTATATATTAGTATATAATATATATAATTATAATAATATATATATATATATATATATGCATAATATCATAAGTAAATCTATATATATATATAATAAATATATATAATATTATATTATATATAATATATATATAATATTATATATATATATATATATAAATATATTTATATATATATATAATATAATATATATATATATAAATATATATAGAATATTATATATATATATTATATTAACTATATATATAGAAAATAACTTTCCTTGAAATGTAACCCACTTGCGAAAGTCGCAGCCCCCCCCCCCCGAAAAAATTCCTGGCCTACGCCCGTTAAGAGGATAAGATCTAAGGTGAGTCTTTTAGACGGGATATAGAATTTAGAGTAGTGTTAGGACTGAGAATTGATAAAATGAGAATTGGACGTATTAGGGAGTTGTTGTGAAACTAATAAATGAGAGAATAAACGAGTGAACAATATAGTTGTTTCGTACTTTGGAAAAGATGGATAATAGTTGATTGATACGCGGGTATGTATAGAGGTTGAGTGTGTTGAAAGATCTGGTGGAACCAAAGAAAGGGATTCCCTATATAATGGAGTGGTCGAAGGAAAAAGGAAACATATTTTGGTTCATCTAGTATAATGGGGCAGTGTCTGAAGTGAAAGGCGTGGTTGTTGTGAAAAACATCTGGTTTGGACCTGATCCCAGGTGTTGAACCCCGAAACTGACAAGATGGTAGAGTTGAGTCTATTTCGGCGGATAAAGTTCCAGGGTTGATTTGTTACGACGGCCTCGTACTTAAGAGTATGAGGGGTTGATTTTGGGGAGGTCTCTCTTTATCAACTTTAGGTCTTGTTTTCTACATTACTATTCCGGTTTCCGGGTGCATTTTGCGCACCCTTACCCCCCCCAAGTTCCTAGGGGAGCCTCTGATGGTGGTAGATAGATTATTATATATAGATAGAAAGATAGATGATAGATAGATAACAAGATAATCAGAATAGATAGATAGATAGATAGATAGTAATAGATAGATAGATAGATAGATGATAGATAGATAATAATAGATAGATAGATAGACTAATAGATTATGATAGATAGAAAATAGAATAGAATAGAATAATAGATAGATAGATAGATAGTAGATAATAGATAGATAGATAATAGATAGATAGATAGTATAGATACGAATCAGATAGATATATATATATATAATGATAGATAATAGATAGATAGATAGATAAGGTTATTAGATAATAATAGATAGATACGATAGATACGATAGATAGATAGTAGTAAGAATAGACTTTAGACTTTAATGTCTTTATTTATGCTTAAAACAATGTACAATTTTTTGTCGTAAAAGTAACTTAATAGAAATATTTTAAGAAATCCAAGAAAACGTAAAAATTAATCAATAATAGATATGGCTAGAATATCATCTCAAAGAATCTTCTCTACTATTTTGTTATAAACCAAATCTAGCTTTAAGGCATCTAAAGATCATTTTGAAAAAATAGTTGAACACGTTGTATTTTTGATTTGAAATATTTTTCTATATCTTTCACCTACAACTTAAGAAGCACGATTCTTATCAAATATTCCATAGATACATAGATTAATAGATAGAAGATAGATAGATAGATAGATAGATAGTAGATAGATAGATAGATGTAGATATGATAGATAGTATAGATAGATAGATAGATAGTAGATAGATAGATAGAGTAGAAAAATTATATATAATGATAGATAATAGATAGATAGATAGAATAGTAAAGACTTACACTAAATATTATTATGCTATTATTTTTATATAGTTTTTTAACATTATAAGGTTTAAATAAATACATTAATTATTAATTTTAATTGGTTTCATGATTTAATGACACAACTGGTGCCGCAACCGCCCTTTTGAATTTAAATATCTGTGCCAAATGCGTTTCGTTTACTTCAACCTATGAATCTGTTCAATGATTTAAATTATTTGATTGATTAAAATATAAAAAATATATTCAAATGAATAAAAAAATATATACAGTTTTTAATCAATTTCCTTATGTTATCCTAACCTTGATTTAGTGTTTTCAAAGATTTTTGCTATGGCACTCGTTAATGTAGGATTTATCCCTTGGCCCAGGTGGGCCACATCCATACCCCCTCACAAAACCCCGATATTCACTTCAATTTGCATATATTGCATTTGCATTGCATTGTATATACGTATATTGCAAATATATACCTAAAAAACTAACAGATTTCCCCTTAAATTAAAATATACCGTACCTGCCAAACAACACCAAGTGCAGCAAGGACGTGAGGAGTATGATGGTGACAAATAGGGGACAAAAGTTCAATGATCTGCTGCTTTACTGGCTGGGATGGCGAGCAAGTCCATAGAGACAAAAGTGCAGAAACCAGTCTTGGCAAATGACCAAGCAATGTCTTGCGTGTACAAACAATTGGATCTAAAGCACTAGTGTCGATAGATGCTTCAAGAACATCTGATGCAGGAGAAAAGACGTGAAAAAGATTAGAAAGTATCTGTCCTGGTGATTGATTAGTTGCAGTGGAAGACGAAGGGGCCGACGAAGCTGACGAAGGAATTATTGATGTAGAATTACTAGAAGATTCTAAAAGACTGAAGTGAACGATATGTGTAAGGCCAGACAATAAATGAAGAGTGTAATCTGAAGGAGTTGATGATGGTAAAGATTCATTAGATTTATAATGAGTAGCTATATCTTCTAAAAGAGAACATATTAATGTCATTATTCGAAGACAGTTTAAAGGTAAAGCAGAGTTAGTATGACGTAGAGATGAAGTAAAAAAAGTTATCCAAGCTGAATGGTAACGACGTAATTTTTTTTCACTTAAAACCAATACTAATGACCATAAAAACATTGGTTGTGATGGGATAGGTTGTCCACAAATATATCGTAAAGATGATAAAGAATAAGTTTTATTAGAATTTAAATTTTGGTTTACATCATGAGGAATTGAATCAGATTTATTCTGTATAAGAACATCTTCAAGCATAATTAAAGCTAATGTCAAATCCATTAAACAAAAGAAATAAGGTTGTTCCTGAGTAAAGCTATTTTCATCTGAGTTAGAACAGAAATTGTATTCTAAAATATCCTGAGTAAGAGTTTTGCTAATACGAGAAACTTCGTCGCAGTTCTTTTCCTTCATTAGATAGGAAATTGATAGCAAGCAATGAAGAACGCACTTCTGAACTTTGCACTTGTTAAGTAAATCAAATATATAGGAACTAAACCCTCTACTAGGTGATCCTGCAACTAGTGGTGTTAGCTGAGAAAATAAGGTTTCAAGAACTTCTGCAGCAACTACTTGTAATTCCCTATTTTCATGCAAGTGCTCCTGCTGAACGTGAAGATGGGGTTGTTGTGGGTAATAGGAACGTATATAATACAAACAAACCGTAATTACTACTTGAAGGTACATAGTCGACCGAAATTGAGATATCATATCAGAAACGTTACCTCCTTCAAAACCTTCTCCAAAAACTGAACGACGATGTCTCGCCAATAATACAAGAAGGGGTGAAGATGTAGAGTGGGAATTGATACTAGTAGATGTTAAGGATAAGAGGAAAAGTTTAGGCTGAGAATTCAAAATATTTTTAATTAAATGAAGACCGTATAAACACTGGCCGACATCAACTAGCTGTGTATAAAGAAGCATGTGTGTATGAAGAGGGTGAAGAGAAGAATCTTTCCTCTGAGAACTGCTATCAGAACTGGAGGAGTGAACAGAACTTTCGGGACTGTTAACTCCTGCTGTGAGAACAGCATTTTCAATTATCTCCTTTAATATACTTTCAACTATCTCCCTTGCACTAGGTTTTTTCATATTTTCAATTCCTGATTGTTTTGCTTCATTAGAATTAATTACTTTACTTAAAGTATTACTCGTAGAAGAATTAGATGTTTTATTCTCCCTTTCGGATCGATTTATTTTAGCTAAATCTTCAATGTCAATCCAAGGATGTTGGGAAAAAGGATTGATCATTAATGACATTGGTAATCCATGTGAATGACAACTAACAGGAACTTCATAATTAGATAATTTAACTTCTCTAGTATCAAATTTGTTTTCACGACCACTCGATAAAGATGTCAGCGCCAAGGTTTGCTTTTTAAAGCTTGTATAATTTGAAGATTCCTTTTTGCTAATATGATACATTACTTCACCTCCAACGGAACTAATAGCATAAATTTTTGACTCATTGATCTGTTCATCAACCATATCTAGATTGAAAGCTGATCCCTTTGTTGAAGATGAAATTTGTTCGATATTTACGTGCTGTACACTTATTCTCCTAGTATACGGGTGCAAAAGATGAAGCAAAATTGGGTCCAAAATTCTATTTAAATCCCCATAATTCAATGATTCACTAAGCCAATTTTGAGAATAGCTCCTCTCCAGCACAGAATCACTTGAAAGTCTTTCCACCATCAGGAACAAGCACCTATTAAGAAAAAGAAAAAACAGGATGAATGGTTACTAATAAAAACTGCTAGTGTATAGTTTCTAGCAAACATTATATATTTGACACTCAAAATTTTGGAACTATTTATAAAAATATAAAATATATATTATATATATTATATATATATAATATATATATTATATATATATATATATATATATATATATATATATAATATAATATATATATATATATATTATATATATATATATATATATATAATATATATATATATATATATATATATATATATATATATATATATATATAATATATATATATATATATATTATTATATAATATATATATATATATATAAGTATTATATATATATATATATATATATATATATAATATATATATATATATAATAATATATATATTATATATATAATATATATATATATATTATAATATATATAATATATATATATATATATATATATATATATATATATATATATACTATATATATATTATATATTTATATATATATATATATATTAATATATATATATATATATATATATATATATATATATAATATATATATATATATATATCCCCGTAGTCTTAGTATTACCGTCCTGTTTAAATAAGGATGACTATGAATGACTGATTTAGACAAACTCTTGAAACTTGCCAGAGAGTGAATCTCACCAGAATAATAGCATCAAACTATCACATTTACCCTTAAAATAATGTTCGCCTTCCAAAATGTGGTTCTTCTATAATAATATATATATAATTATATATATTATATATATATATATATATATATATATATATATATATATATATATATATATTATATTATATATATATATATATATATATATATATATATATATATATATATATATATATATATATTTAGGAGGGAGAGTACACGCATACTCGAACGATGAAATTACCTCCCATTTTTTAATGGTGCGCCTTTCTCTTTTGCGTTCATATTCTTCACACACTCATCCTCCAGGCAACATATTACTAACCACCATTTATCCACATATATACACATGATTAAAGTACACACCCCAGCTTCTAGAAATAACATCTTACAGACATCCCTACTACTCATATCCCTGTGTGCGGGGAGAAAAGAATTGCCCACACTATCGTGTCTGGCGTGGTCGTAGGAGCCGACAAGGGACGGTGATAGTTGGGTTGGCTGCCTACTACCATCTATTTCTTGCCAGGAATGCTAATGCAGGCCTCGGAGAAGGTCGTGATCGCCGTAAACGGCCTTCTATCTTTCGGCGAAACTGTATGAATCGTATGGGTACATGGAATGTCAGAGGAATAAATGTTGAGGAGAAGAGGAGAGAGGTGATGGATGTATTTAGAAAGGGCAAATTTGATTTGCTCGCTGTGACTGAAACAAAGATGAAAGGAAAAGGTGAATTTAAGTGGTGTGATGTGAAATGTGTTGGCGTGCTGTGTGAAAGAGAACTGAGAGAGGAAGAGAAGGAGTTGGCAAACTTTGATGAGTGACCTGTGGTATAGAGCTATGGTAGACTTGATTGTGTGAGCCCTAGAATTCTAATGGTTAAATTTTAAGTTTGAAAAGGTCAAGGTGTGTGTGGTTGTGACGTATGGCCCATTGAGGGGAACGTTGAAGAGAGTACGATTTTTTTGGGATAATCTGAATGATGTTCTGGATGGGGTGAGTAGGAGCTCAGATTGATAGTGTTGGGGGACCTGAATGGTTGGAATAGGTATTCAAAAAAGGGATGGTATAACAGGTGGTTTTGGGGGTGGCGGGAGAAAAAATGAGATGGTAGGAAGGTGATTCGATTTCTGTGAAGAGAGAGGTATGTGTGTAAGTAATACTTTCCTTTAAACACAAGAGTATCCATAAGTAAACTGAAGTTGGTTTCGCACGCGATTGTATCAGAATGAAAAAGTATGAAAATTGATTTAGTGTCTGGTGAAGAAGGAGAGTTTGAAGTAATGTGTTGGATGTTAAATCAGTTAGGGTTTAGGAATGGGATTATCGGAATCATTATGTTGTTCTAGTGTAAAATTAAGTTAGTTGGGGGCTTTGGATGGAGAGGAAGGTATTACGAAAAGGAAGTAGGTAAAATTAAGAGTGAAGAAGTTAAGTGAGCAAGATAATAAGGAATAAGTATGTAAGAGCGCTCGCTAGTAAAACGGTTGAATGTGAACAGTGATACTGAACAAATCTGGAGGCAAATGAAGGAAGCAATTGTTAGTTGTGCAAAGGAAGAGTATGTGGATGTGCTAAAAGTAGGAAGTAAGAATGTTTAACAGTGATGGTGGAATGAAGAGGTGATGAAAGCGGTTAAAGGTAAAAAAGAAGGCGTGGTTCGAATGTTTACTAAAAGCAAATGATAGAAGTTTCAAAAAGAAGATGCTTGGAAATTATATAAGGAGGGAAAAAAGAAATACAAAAGGGTGTATACGTAGGAGAAAAAAGAGTAAATGAACAGTTTGGAAAGGAGGATGAATGGGGACTTACAAGGGAAAGGAAGCTCTTCTTGGAAGGAAGCGCGAAGGTTAAGAATGAGATTAAGAGTGAGAATAAGGGGAATCTGCTTAGAATAATGATAGGGATGGTGTGCTTTTGTAACTGATGAAGTAGGTGTGAGAGGAGTGTGGAAGAAACAACTTCGAGAATCTGCACAATATTAAAGCAGTAATGAACGAGGTGATAAGTGAATGTGGTGTGGGTTTTGATGGTGCAAGAAAGGAATAGGTTTTTGGGGATGAGGTTATTAGTAAGAGGAGGAGGTATTGGGTAGAGTGAAAAAAGTTGAAGAATGGTAATCTGGCAGGTATAGATGAAATTACTGGTGAAATGATCAAGAAGGGAGGCGAATGATCAAGAATGGTGATTGATTGGATTTGGAAGTTGCTTAACAAAGCGTTTAATAGAGGGTTAATAGTTCCAAGGGATTGGAGGAGAGCGGTAAAGTACCCTTATATAAGGGGTAAGGGGAGAAAAGGGGACTGTAGAAATTATAAGGGGAATAAGTTTACTGAAGTGTTGTAGGGAAAGGTAATATGCCTGGTATTTTGGTCGGAAGAGTTCGGGGCGCGTTCCCCCGAGGTGGGGGGAACCTGGAAAAAAAAAAAAAGGGAAAACCCTGGGGGAAATTTGGTGATTGGTGAAGAAAGAGGTGCGTTTAGGAGTGGTATGAGGATGTGTGAGTCAAATCTTTACATTGAAACAATGATTGAGAAAAAATGAGGGAGAAGAAGAATAAATTGTAAATTTAGGGTTTTATGGATTGCAAGCAGTCGTATGAT
The DNA here is from genome assembly GCA_015478945.1 of Trachelipus rathkii. Classification (NCBI taxonomy): domain Eukaryota; kingdom Metazoa; phylum Arthropoda; class Malacostraca; order Isopoda; family Trachelipodidae; genus Trachelipus; species Trachelipus rathkii. Next base: position 15,109 of record JABUQX010024253.1, read on the forward strand.
AGAGTTAAATAGGAAGCGTTATGGCAGGTAGTTAGTGATATCATGGTGTTGGTGGTAGGCTCTAAATGGAATCAAAAGTATGTATGACGATAGTAAGCGTGTGTGAAAGAATAAATGGTGTCAATGGTGATTGGTTTTAGGATTAATAGCGGAGTAAGACAGGGTTGTGTTATGTCTCCTTGTTATTCAATTTGTATAATATGGGATGGGGTTATGAAAGAAATTCGAGGTGGGGATGGCAGGAAACGGTGTTGAATGATGGAGAATGGAAATGAGTGGAGGGTGCCTACCTATTATAGGCGGATGATTTGGTTCTGTGTGGCGAATCTGAAGAGAGTTTGAGAGGATTGGTAGAGAGATTTGGCAGGGTGTGTAAAAGGAGGGGCTTGAAAGTAAACGTGGATAAGAGTAAGGTTATGGTTGTGAGTGAGGACACTCCTAAGTGTGAAGTTATGTTAGATGGTGAGCAACTGGAACAAGTGTCTGAGTTTAAATATTTAGGGTATATGTTGGATGAGAAGGGAATCGGACGATGCAGGTTTGTACAGTAGGAAAAGTTGATGGCAGGAAGGTGCTGTGCAATTAAATCGTTGTGAATGCAAAAGGGACTAAGTCTTGAGTGTGGCTAGGGTCTTACATGAGGGTATGTTGTTACCTGTGTTATTGTATGGTAGTGAGACTATGGTCTGGAATAAGAAGTATAGATCTAAAGTTCAATGTGTTCAGATGGACAATCTTAGGGGTGTGCTAGGTGTGAGAAGAATTGATAAAATGAGGAATGAACTTATTAGAGAGTTGTGTGGTGTGAAGAAAGGGGTAAATGAGAGAATAAATGAAAGTATGTTGAGATGGTTTGGTCATATGAAGGATGAATGATAGTCGGTTTGGTTAAGCGGAAGGATGTATAGTGGCGAGTGTGTTGGGAACCGACCGGCTGGGAGACCGAAGAGAAAGTGGATTGAGTCGGTGAACGAATGTCTGAAGGAGAGAAATGTGAGTTTGGCAGAGGCGAGAATAAAGGTGCATGATAGGAGAGAATGGCGGGGTTTTGTATGGGGGCATGGTTGTGGCCCACCTGGGCCAGGGGATGGAAACCTTACATTGACGATTTACCATAGTGAGGGTCCGTCGCGGTCCATGATGCTCTAGGGATGGATTTTCTGTCTGTGGACGCCCCCGCTCTCACTAATGTAATGGGTACAGAGGGGGGCGGTAGGGCTGGGCTTTCTTTTCGACTTTGTCTTTTTCTCCTACTGCTTTTCTTTTCGATGCTTGTAACAGCACCTTACCCCCATCTTGGGGCAAAGAGGAAGGTGAAGGAAGAAAAATAATAATATATATTATATATATATATATATAATATATATATATATATTATATATCATATATATATTATTATATATATATAATATATATATATATATATATATATATATATATATATATATATATATATAATATATATATATATATAATATATATATATATATAATATATATATATATATATATATATAATATATATAATATATATATATTATATATATATATTATATTATATATATATAATATATATTATATTATATATATATATATATATAATATATATTATATATATATATATATATATATATGGATGACTGCTATTATACTTTCTTACAAGATTATTGAAAAAATTGTCTGGAAAAATACAAGATAGATAATTTATAATGATGATAAGATGTTCAAAAAATAATTTAAATATATGTATGTACATGCATGGTTAACCCGATTCCCGCATTTTTTTCAATTCTGATACATAATTCTAGCTTTTTTATTCTTTCGAAAAATTAAATGTTTACTTATCAAAATTCACTTACTATAAAAGGTAACTTATAACTAATGATTAATAAAAGATTGCATAGACTTTATAATTTACTTTAATTTTATATCATCATCATCAGTCTCCCCACGCTCCCTGCAGAAATGGGGTGGTTGAGCAAAACAAATAGAAGAAAGCCCCCCTATAACACCCCCCCGATACCCGTAGTGAGACCCAGTCGGCAGCCAAAATCATCCATTTATATACATATTCAATTAGGGTAGCATTTTTAAATCTTTTATTCGTCAATTTGCAGGGGCATATTGTTAAAACGGTTATGAATTTTAAACCAAATAAAGGTTGGACCATCAAAAGAAAGTCATAGATAGTTAAAACATCAAAAGAAAGTCAGAAGGATAGGTTAACTTAAATCCTAATTCTCATTCATAATGAGCGCTTCTAATGCTAGAAAATCATTGTATCTGAAATCTTTGATTCCAGAAATAAAATCACAATATCTAGGGATAATTTTTCTTTTTAAAATTTGTTTGTAAAGTTTTGAAAATAGATAAAAATAATTTCTTTTTAAATTTGTTTTTAATATTTTGAAATAAATAATAATATTACAACAAGATGTGAACTCTCATTTCTTATATGACGGACAATGACTATATTTTTATTAAACTGATCTTTAAATGGCTTCTAATGAATAAAAAATTTAAACAATATTTAAACAGTCAATCTTGATAATACAATTATAAAATAAATTATAAATTATATATTATAATTAATTAAATTATAATAATTATAAAATGCAAACAAATCTGCTGTTGTAATATAATAAATGCTTTCCTTGATACATAATATATTCTACAAGATTAACTAAATAGCAAATTTACAATTTTTAACAAATGTAATATTAAAACGAAGTGTATAAAACAGTTATTTAAAGAAATTCATGTTGATAACTTTGTAATGAGAATTCTAACCTGAGAAGCTGAAGGTGCAGAACTTCTGGGGCGTTGAAACTTCTGATAGATACTTCATAACTTCTTTCTCTACAAGCGGATAAAATGTTGTGGGAGAATAAGGTGAGGGTGACTTTTGAAATAGAGAAAGTCCATGAAGCTGAAGAAGCAGTTTTCCGAACTTAAAAAGCTGAAGTTCGGTAGTAGCAAATGCTTTCCATAATTCGCGAGTCAATAAACATATATTAATATATATATATATATATATAATATATATATATATAATATAATATATATATATAATATATATATATATATTATAATATATATATATATATATATATATATATTATATTATATATATATATATATATATATATATATATATATATATAATATATATATATATATATATATATATATATATATATATATATATATAATATAATATATATATATATATAATTATATATATATGATATATATATATATATATATATATATTTAAATCTTCAAAAAGCGCACTTAAACGCAACAATTGTCCTAAATAATAATAATAATAATAATAATAAAAAATAATACATAATAATAATAATATAATAATAATAATAATAATAATATAATATAATAATAATAATAAATAATAATATAATAATACAAATTGTTAAAAATCAACTCATACATAATAGAACAACTCAAATCACTACATTTGATTATGAAGTCCATAAGGTGCCCATATCAATATCAAAGGACTTCATTAAGAATGGAATCAATGCTCCCCTCCCCACTGCGACCATCTCAATTCTAATTAAATTTTAAGTAGCACTATGCTCCTATAACTAGACACTAAGATCTTGCGCAAATTTTTAAGGTCCCAGAACCCATTTCCGCCCAAAGAAAAAGGAACCCTTGAGTCTCCGCCCCCTACCCAAAATGGTTGAAAATGTCAAATGACATCAAATCAAACGCAACCTTTAAGTGTTTAATTTTTATGTAAATTAATTAAAGTGAGGGTATAAAAACGTGTTTGTGATATGACATTGTGATCGAACTTGTTCATTACGTTAGGTTAGGTTAGGTTAGGTTATTACACAATCTGAAAGTTTAAAGGGTGAAAGTTGCATATTTTTTTAAGCAAATTAAAGGCAAAGTCAGGAAAAAATGAAATTTTAAAAATTGAGCTGAAAGTGATGTGCACGCACGGTTCCTGAAGCAAAACATTTCAAGGATTCATACCTAACAGTTCTACTAAACATCTGCATTTTATTTAGTTGTAATAGTTTCACAAGGCACCCTTAATACCTTCTTTTAATGAGATATTATAGACTAAGCATGCCACAAATTTTCTTGCCAAATTACCTATTTCTGCAAACTAACGTTGCCATAAATATAATCACAACAATTTTCTTGATTTTTACCATCATTAGAAAAAGAGCAGATTTTTCTCTATTAGTTCATACTAGTTTATGTTTGGTGTCTTTTGAAATAAGGTTAAAAAATTTGCATAAAATTTGGTAAATATTTCATGCAGCATCATCTTATAACACAACTTCTATGATTACACAAACATATGTTCATCTCATTATAGTTATGGCATTGGTATATTTCTGTCATTAAACTGTGTTAAACACATTTAAGTCCACTCTGTTGTTTGACATTCCCTTTACATTACATACCTATTGTTGGTAAATAAATTCCAAGGTTTTCATTTTTGCACAATCATAAATTCTCACTTGTTCTTAAACTTGTTCTTAATTAATCTGTTGTTTCTTCATCTCACAAGTGTTTTTATTTCGTTGTAGGAAACTTGTTTAACGAATTGTCAAGTCAAACAGAAGAGCATTATAATTAATTGTTTGTATAAAATATTTTGATTAAACTCTCAAGTACAATGGATTCAGAATTAACAGATGGCATCTGTTTTCACTGTTGGAATTTTGAAGAACTCAGTGTCATTTGCCTACTTTTAGCCACAAAAAGGGGCTTAAATTAATAAAAGGACTTGAGCAAAGTCACTAAGAACTGTTGGCTAAACGTAGTGGAAATTTTTTTGATGATTCATCAACTGTTTGTTAACATCATGAACAGGAATTTTTATTCAAATTTGAATTTTTACAAAGTAAAACCATCATAGAAGAAAAAGCTTAAGAGCTCTAAGTGTCGCAGTAGCTGACAAGCTTAAGTTTTACAGACAAAAACATTTTGCTAGGTCAAAAGGTTTGTCCAAGTTGTTGAAAGGTTATCTTAGAATTTCCTTCCACAGGCCCTTTATTACCACCATCAACATCATGAACATCTAGTGATGATGATGAACAGATTGAAGTTGCGTAACATGCATTCCAGATGAGCCAACAGTTACACATCATTTTGGTCTTAATTTGCGAAACTTTGAAAAGCTCACCTCAGGACCAAATTTACTATTATAAGCAATAAACATCTTCAAATTTCAAAGTAATAGGCACTTTTGTTTCTGGACTCAAATTCGGCCATTGTCTTCAATGGACCAACTTTTGGGTGTTAGTCAGAATCTGCAACTTTTCTGCATGATTGGTTGACATTGTTAATTTTGTTTTAAGTTCTTTCAAAAGATCACCTAAATCAAGACAATTTTGACAATTCAACAAATTGCTACCCTTTGCAATATGCGAAGGATTAACACCCATCAATAGGAATTTTTTTGGCTAACAAATCTTGAACCTCAGTTACTTTACGTTTGCCTTTCCTTTCAGTCCCGTTTACTAACCCTCAGAAATTTTAAAAGAAACACTAAGGGATGCTATACTTGTATTTTGTACTTCCGCAACTTGAATCTGTTCACCATCATCAATGTTTATGATGTTGATGGTGGTAATAAAGGGCCTGTGGAAGGCAATTCTAATATATCCTTTTGACAACTTGGGCAAACTTTTTGACCTGGCAAAATGTTCTTGTTTGTAAAACTCTTAAGCTTGTCAGCTACTGCGACATTTAGAGCTCTTAAGCTTTTTCTTATATAATGGTTTTGCTTCTCAAGTGGATTGCAGCAATATCTCTGTAAAAATTCAAATTTGAATAAAAATTCCTGTTCATGATGGTAACAAACAGTTGATGAATCATCAAAAAAATTTCCACTACATTTAGCCAACAGTTCTTGTTGACTTTGCTCATCCTTTTATTAATTTCAGCCCTTTTTTGTGACTAAAAGTAGGCAAATGACACTTTAAGTTCTTCAAAAATCCAACAGTACAAACAGATAAGTCTGTTAATTCTGAATCCATTGTACTTGAGAGTTTAAACAAAATTTTTTATACAAACCATTAATTGTAATGCTTCTTCTGCTTGACTTCACAATTTGTTAAACAAGTTTCCTGCAACGAAATAAAAACACGTGTGAGATGAAGAAACAACAGATTAATTAAGAACAAGTTTAAGAACAAGTGAGAATTTATGATTGTGCAAAAATGAAAACCTTGGAATTTATTTACCAACAATAGGTATGTAATGTAAAGGGAATGTCAAACAACAGAGTGGACTTAAATGTGTTTAACACAGTTTAATGACAGAAATATACCAATGCCATAACTATAATGAGATGAACATATGTTTGTGTAATCATAGAAGTTGTGTTATAAGATGATGCTGCATGAAATATTTACCAAATTTTATGCAAATTTTTTAACCTTATTTCAAAAGACACCAAACATAAACTAGTATGAACTGATAGAGAAAAATGTGCTCTTTCTAATGATGGTAAAATCAAGAAAATTGTTTGTGATATATTTATGCAACGTTAGTTCAGAAATAGGTAAATTTGGCAAGAAAATTTTGTGGGCTATGCTTAGTCTATAATATCTCATAAAAGAAGGTATTAAGGGTGCTGAAACTATTACAACTAATAAAATGCAGATGTTTAGTAGAACTGTTAGGTATGAATCCTTGAAAATGTTTTGTTCAGGAACCGTGGCGTGGCACATCACATTTCAGCTAATTTTTTTAAAATTGCATTTTTTCCTGACTTTGCCTTTAATTTGCTAAAAAAAACTAGCAACTTTCACCCTTTAAACTTTCAGATTGTTTAATGGACAAAGGTCTGTATATCCATGCGTTTTCATAACCTCCACTTTAATAGTTTTCTCAAAATTAACACTCAAAGTTGGTGATTTGTGTCATTTGACATTTTCAACATTTTGTGGTAGGGGGGGCGGAGACTCAAGGGCCCCTATTTCTTTGGGAAATGGGTCCTGGGACCTAAAATTTGGCAGATCTTAGTGTCTAGGGCATAGGAACATGTGTACCAAATTTTATTAGAATTGAAGATGGTCGAGTGGGGAGGGGAGCACTGGTCCACTTAACATGGAATGACCCAAATATAAGATAAAGAGATAATGAAAATGAATCAAATGTAGTGATTTGATTGTTCTATTATGTATGAGTTGATTTCTTAACAATGTGTATTATTATTATTATTATTATTATTATTATTATTATTATTATTATTATTATTATTATTATTATTATTATTATTATTATTATTATTATTTTTATTATTATTATTATTATTATTATTTAGGAATTTTGGTAAGTGCGCTTTTGAAGATTTAAATATATATATATATATATATATATATATATATATATATATATATATATATATATATATATATATAATATATATATATATATATAATATATATATAATATATATAATATATTAATATATATATATATAAATATATATAATATATATATATAATATATATATCTTTATTTTCTATTTATATCTAATATGTTCTATATATATATATATATATATATATATTATATATACTATATATATATATATATATATATATATCGAATATATAGTTTATGACTCGCGAATTATGGAAGCATTTGCTATCTACCGAACTTCAGCTTTTAAGTTCGGAACTGCTTCTTCAGCTTCATGGACTTTCTCTATTTCAAAAGTCACCCTCACCTTATCTCCCACAACATTTATCCGTTGTAGAGAAAGAAGTTATGAAGTATCTATCAGAAGTTTCAACGCCCTCAGAAGTTTCTGCACCTTCAGCTTCTCAGGTTAGATTTCTACATTACAAAGTATCAAACATGAAATTTCTTTAAATAACTGTTTTATTACACTTGATTTTAATATTACATTGTGTAAAAATTGTAAATTTGTATTTAGTTAATCTTGGAGAATATATATGTATCAAGGAAGGCATTTATTATATTATCAACAGGCAGATTTTGTTTGCATTTTATAATTTATTATAATTTATAATTATAACTATATAATTTATAATTTATTTTATAATTTATTATCAAGATTGACTGTTTAAATATTGTTTAAATTTTTTATCATTAGAAGCCATTTTAAAGATCAGTTTAATAAAAATATAGTCATTGTCCGTCATATAAATGAAATGAGAGTCACATCTTGTTGTAATATTTTTATTTATTTTCAAAATCTTAAAAACAAATTTAAAAAGAAATATTTTTATCTATTTTCAAAATCTTTACAAACAATTTTAAAAAGAAAAATATCCCTAGATATTGTGATTTATTCTGGAATCAAAGATTTCAGATACAATGATTTCTAGCATTAGAAGCTGCTCATTATGAATGAGGATTAGGATTTAAGTTAACCTATCCTCTGACTTTCTTTTGATGGTTTTAACCTATCCTATGACTTTCTTTTGATGGTCCAACCTTTATTTGTTTAAAATCATAACCGTTTTAACATATGCTGCAAATGACGAATAAAGATTTAGAAAATGCTACCCTAATTAATATGATATAAATGGATGATTTTGGCTGCGACTGGGTCTCACTTACGGGTATGGGGGAGGGTTATAGGGGGGGGCTTTCTTCTATTTGTTTGCTCAACCCACCCCCATTCTGCAGGGAGCCGTGGGGAGACTGATGATGATGATATAAAATTAAAGTAAATTATAAAGTCTATGCAATCTTTTATTAATCATTAGTTATAAAGTTACCTTTTTATAGTAAGTGAATTTTATAAGTTAAACATTAATTTTCGAAAGAATAAAAAAGCTAGAATATGTATCAGAATTGAAAAAAATGGGGAATCGGGTAACCATGCATGTACATACATATATTTTAAATTATTTTTTGAACATTTATCATCATTATAAATTATCATCTTGTACCTTACCAGATAATTTTTTCAATTATCTTGTAGGAAATTTAATAGCCAGTGCATCCCATATATATATATATATATATATATATATATATATATATATATATAATATATATATATATATATATATATATATATATATTATATATATTATTATATATATAATAATATATATATATATATTATATATATATATATATATAATATAATATAATATATATATATAATAAATTTATATATAATATATATATATATAATATTATATATATAATATATATATATAATATATATATAATATTATATATAATAATATATATATATATATATAGTATATATTATATATATTATATATATATATATTCTTCTTTCTTCACCTTCCTCTTTGCCCCAAGATTGGGGGTAAGGTGCTGTACAAGCATGCGGAAAAGAAAAAGCAGTAGGAGAACATGACAAACGTCCGAAAGAAAGCCCAGCCTTACCGCCCCCTCTGTACCATTAATTAGTGAGAGCTCGTCACAGACAGAAAATCCACCCTAGAGTAGCATCATGGGACCCGCGACGGACCCTCACTATGGTAAATCGTCAATAGTAAGGGTTCATCCCCTGGCCAGGTGGGCCACCCATGCCCCATACAAAACCCCGCCATTCTCTCTAACATGCACCTTTATCTCTCGCCTCTGCCCAACTCAGCATTTTCTCCTTCAGACATTCGTTCACCGACTCAATCCACTTTTCTCTTCGTCTCCAGCCGGTTCGGTTCCCAACACAACTCACCACTATACATCCGCTATTAACCAACCGACTATCTTCATCCTTTCCACATGACCAAACATCTCAACATACTTTCATTTATTCTCTCATTTACCCCTTTCTTCAACACCACACCACTCTCTAATACGTTCATTCCTCTCTTTTATCAATTCTTCTCACACCTAGCACCGCCCCTAAGATTGTCCATCTGAACACATTGAACTTTAGATCTATACTTCTTATTTCCAGACCATAGTCTCACTACCATACAACAACACACAGGTAACAACATACCCTCTGTAAGACACTAGCACACTCAAGACTTAGTCCCTTTGCATCAACCAACGATTTTAATTGCACCAGCCACTTCCTGCCATTCACAACTTTCCTACTACACTCTGATCGTCCGTTCCCTTCTCATCCAAACATATACCTAATATTTTAAACATCAGACACTTGTTCTACAGCTGCTCAAGCATCTAACATAACTTCAAACAGAGGACTGTCTCACTCACAACCATAACCTTACTCTTATCCACGTTTACTTTCAAGCCCCTCCTTTTACACACCCTGCCAAATCTCTCTACCAATCCTCTCAAACTCTCTTCAGATTCGCCACACTGAAACAAATCATCCGCATATAAATAGGTAGGCGCACCTCCACTATTTCCATTCTCCAACATTTCTAACACGCATTTCTTGCCATCCCCACCTCGAATTCTTTCATAACCCATCCATATTACAAATTGAATAAACAAGGAGACATAACACAACCCTGTCTTACTCCGCTATTAATCCTAAACCAATCACCATTTATTCTTACACCATTTATTCTTACACACGCTTCACTATCGTCATACATACATTTTGATTCCATTCAGAAGCCTACCACCAACACCATATAATCACAAACACCTGCCATAAACGCTTCCCTATTAACTCTAATCATACGCCTGTTGGCAAATCCATAAAACGCTAAAAATACAATTTATTCTTCTCTCTCCTTTTCTCATCATTTGTTTCAGATGTAAAGATTTGATCCACAATCCTCTAACCACTCCTAAACGCACCTTGTTTCTTCACCAAATCAGTCCTTCAGTCAGCTCTGACGCACTCTTCCGACCAAATAACCAGCATATACCTTCCTACAACACTCAGTAAACTTATTCCCCTAAATAATTTCAGTAGGCAGTTCCCCTTTTCGGCCCTTACCTTATATTAAGGTACCTATTCTAAGCCGCTCTCCTCCATCCCTTGGAACTATACCCCTCCATAAACGCTTATTACACAACTTCCAAATACAATCAATCAATCACCATCTCGCCCCCGTTCTTGATCTTTCACCAGTAATTTCATCTATACCTCTGGCAGATTTACCATTCTTCACTTTTTCCTCTAACTACTACACCTCATTACCCTCCTCTTACTAATTAACTCATCCCAAATACCTATTCCTTCTTGCAATATCAAACCCACACACATTCACTATAACCTCTTCATTACTGTTAATATTGGCAGATTCTCGAAGTGTTCTTTCACACTCCTCTCACACCTACTTCATCAGTTAACAAAAGCACCATCCCTATTCATTATTTTAAGCAGATTCCCTTATTCTCAATCTTAACCTTTCGCTTCCTCTCAGAAGAGCTTCCTATTCCCCCTGTAAGTTCCCATTCATCCCTCCTTCCCAACTGTTCATTTAACCCCCTCTTGTTTTCTTTTCTCCTACGTAAGCACCTTTTAGTATTTCTTTTTTTCCTCCTTATTAATATTCCAAGATCTTCTTTTGAAACTCACATTGCATTTGCTATTTAGAATAAAGCAATAAACCGTGGAGTAAGCCTTTACCTTTAATAAAAAAAAATATTTAAAAAGAAAAAAAAGAATTAAAATTAAAAATAAACGGTTTCATCACCTCTTCATTCCACCATTCACCGTTAACATTCTTACTTCCTACTTTAGCACATCCACACACTTCCTTGCACTACTAACAATTTGCTTCTTCATTTGCACTCTCCAGATTGTTCAGTATGCTTAACTTGGTTCACTTCACCGTTTTTTACTAGCTTGAGCGCTCTTACATACTTATCCTTATTATCTTTGCTCACTTAACTTCTCACTCTTAATTTTAACCTACTTCCTTCCTAATCACTTTCCTCTCCATCCAGCCCCACTAACTTAATTTTACATAGAACACATAATGATCCGATAATTTCCATTCCTAAACCCTAACTGATTTAACATCCAACACACATACTTCAACATCTTCTGCCTTCTTCACCAATAAAAAAAAGACTTCTTTTCACATTTTTTTTTTTTTTTTTTCCGAATTTTTTTTTCTACCTACACAACTCTAGTATACTTATGTAACTCTTGTGTTAAAAGAAAGTATTACTTACACACATACCTCTCTCTTTTCACAGAAATCAA